>OZ023264.1:148334450-148536950 GCA_964006375.1 Tillus elongatus | reverse complement strand
AAACCGAAAAAGCACAAAAACATGCATTTTACAAAAAAAAATCTTATGTAAGACTCTATATTGGGGTAGAAATGGGCCAGGGCTGACAATTTTCTAAATTGTTAGTTAGCTGTATCCAGTCTCTATTTTTTAACACTTTGTGTTATTTGGAGCTGGCGTGACAGCATACTACTTGGTTCCGCAACTAGGTGGCAGCACGTCCACCACTTACTGAGTAAAAAAAATCTTATAATTTAAAATATTTTTGATACCGCTAACTATTCCTTAAGGCAGGATCTATCCTGAATTTCTATAAGCTACACAAACAAATTTTGTTAAAAACTGAAAAAATATTGTGAAAAAACAAAAGCAACTACTTAAAAATAAATCCTCATAATTGTAAAGATGCTTTATACTGCTAGTAAGTATGCTTTTAGACATTTACATTAAATACAAATTTTTCTAAAAAAAATTAAAATAAGGTACCTTTTTTTAGACGTCATTCCCTTCATCTATGACTAAAATTTGTTTTTTGCTCATTTTTCTTTAAGTTCAATAATAAGATAATATTATGCTCATCAATATATATATATATATATATATATATATATATATATATATATATATATATATATATATATATATATATATATATATATATTAAAACTGCTCCATAAATCTCTACAAGATATCGGAAATTATCACAACACAAAAAACAGCTTATCAATGCTGAAATTTAAAATTAAAATATTCGTCCACAGAATAAAAAGAATGCTCTCTAAAAAACGATTTTAAAGCAAGCTTAACTTGCCTGAGGCTGCTCAAATTTTTGGCGCTGTCAGGTAAATGATTATATAAGTGTATTGCAGTGTTGCTAGGGGCCCGATTAATCTGTTCGATCCTATAAGGGGGAACATACAAATCTTTAGCCTGTCTTGTTTCATATGCTGTAATATTACCGCAGGTACTAAAAACTGCTATATTTTTTCTAACATAACAAAGCGCCTCAAGCATATATAGGCACGTCACTGTTAAAATGCCATACCATATAAATAATGGTCTACAAGATGCGGAAGACGACAAGCCAAACATGGTGCGGACAATTCTCTTCTGCATCAACAGAACCGTCCCCAGATGCACACAGCCGCCCCAACACAGCAAACCATATGCAAGGAGACAGTTGACACTACCATAGTAGCATGTCAACAACGCCTGAGTACTCAATGAATCCCGCAGCTGCAGCAACACGTAATTCCTAGATGCAGGAGAGGCCACCACATGGTCAACATAGACATCCCATGATAAGTTAGAATCCAAATGGAGCCCCAAAAACATTACAGACGTGCCCTGTCTTATTGAACCGTTATCAGATTTCACATATAGGCTCAGATTTGGATGCACACACACCGGAGAAAAAAGAAGCATTTCAGTATTCCGCGTGTTAAGAACCAGACCATTTCGCGAACACCAGGCCGACCCCTGAGATTGCAGCAGTGGTGTCATCTGCGTACAAAGTTAAGTGGTATTGTTGGAGATCATAAACAATATCGTTAAGAAAAATTGTAAACAAAACAGGGCTCAATATGCTGCCCTGCGGCACACCGCTAGCCACGGCTGAAAATCCAGACATATAGTTTTTACCTGCCTGTCGTATCCTGACAGCCTGACTTCTCCCAGACAGGTAGCTTTTTAGCCATAAATATGCATTTCCTCTTATGCCATAATGCTCCAATTTTTTCAATAAAAGGGAATGGTTTACCGTATCAAATGCTTTCGAAATGTCGAAGAACTGCCCGGCGGATTTGGACCCACTATTTATGTAATCCAAGGCTGTCAGGTAAGTGCTAAGCACGGCATCCTGAGTTGACAGCTGCCTACGAAAGCCAAATTGGCACGGAGACAATAAATTGTATCTCTCCAAAAACGACCAGTCTTAGCAGAAATGCCTTCTCAAAGATCTTAGAAAAAACCGAAAGCAGCGCAATCGCCCTGTAGTTGTCCATAAGACGTGGATCTCCCTTCTTAAAGAGAGAGACGACAATGGCCGCCTTCAGACGCTCGGGAAAACAACCGATTTCAAATGACACATTTATAAGGTAAGTTAGCAGAGGCACCACAATATGAGCATATATATATATATATATATATATATATATATATATATATATATATATATATATATCTACAGGGTCATTGATGGTCGATGGTAGGTTAGACGTTTACGGAAAACGGGACATACGATTAATCTGAAAATTTGGATACTGCCATAAATGGGCACGATCTATCTTTCTAAAATATTTTTATTTTGGCGGTGTTGCCGCTTCTACTCAAAAGTAGTAACAACTTTCTTATTTTTAATGGGACACCTGTATATTATTTTGTTTTTAGAATTGAAATTTCTTTATGATCATTTTTTCGTAATAGCTTCATATACCCATCTACACCGGTTTTCGAGATAATACTTATTTAATTATTTTTTTCTCATAAAAATGGTATCACTAAAATTTTAATTTAGCTGCTATTTGAAACCATAGAAGACTGACATTTTAGGCACAGTTTGCGAAAGCATGGTATTTAATAGCTCCATAAATAAATTAATTTAATGTTATACAGGGCGGTTTAAAATTTATGATTTTAACGTGACACACAAAAAAAGCCAAAACTTTATTTTTTCAAATAGGACACCCTGTATATTAGCCAAAATTCTGAAAGGCAATTATATTTCCTCCAAATTGATGTAGCACAGTGGTATACCTAACTCGTCAAGTTTTTGAAATAAGCGCAATAATTACTAAAAAACACATGATCTTCACATAATTTGAATTAGTTAGTCATGGAACGCCTAGTGATTTGACAATTGCTTAATTGTTTACTGTGTTTGACAGACGCCGAAGTTTTAAGATTCGTTTGCTATTTTCCACTTAATATTTATTTGAAAACAAGTTAGTTGGAGCGAAATAGTTACTCAAATGAAGTTTTGATGACACTATTTATTCTTCATGGACAATGTGACAAAATTGTAGCAATAACATGTAGAAAATTCAATCAAATGTATCCTGAATTGCAATCAATGAACGAAAGAAAGTTTATGCGAATACAAGATAATTTTATCAATTCTGGTTCAAAACTTGGGGCAACTCGAAGTTTGCCAAGGCCTGTAATGTCGAATGAAGAAAATATAGTGAACGTTTTAGCTTATTTCCACTCATATCCACAAACTTCCATCCAAAGTGCAGCATATGATTTAGGCATAATTTATTATGCGGTGCAAAAGATTCTGGCCAATCACAACATGCATCCTTTTAAATTTATAACACTTCAACACCTGAAACCAGACGATCACCAACGTCGCATTCAACATTGTGAGACGCTCCTAATACGCATTGAAGAGGATTCTCACTTTTTGAGAAAAATAATATGGACAGACGAAGCCAAGTTTTCGAGAGAATGCAATCTACATTTTTGGGCCGATCAAAATCCACGCATGGTCACGCAGAGGGGCTTTCAAGAAAAATTTAGTTTTAATGTTTTTTGCCTCTTAAAAGACAACCAAATAAGATTTTTCATTTACAATGAGCCATTAAATAGCAATCAATACCTCCACATTTTAAGGACAGTAGTATCAAATTTTTTGGAAAATTTAACATTAGAAGATTTTCGTACTTGTTGGTTCCAGTTGGACAGAGCACCCGCACATTGCACACAAGAGCTAACAGGTGAGCTGTTTCAGATATTTGATGACCACTGGTTTAGGCGTTTGGGCCCATTGGATTGGCCTGCAAGGTCTCCCGACCTTACACCCCTCGATTTCTACCTTTGGGGTACTTTAAAACAAAAGGTATACCAGGCAGCGGTGAACACTAAAGATGAGCTACATCAACGTGTTACCAATTTCATCGATCAACTAGATGCTAATGAAATACATAAAGCGACAACTGATGGTGTACATCGCCGGATTTTGAAGAGCTTAGAAGTCAATGGGGGATATTTTGAGAATTTGTTGTAAAATGTTTAGAATCTAATAATAAATAATAATTGAAAAAATGATCTTGTATTCGCATAACCTTTCTTTCGCTCATAGGTTGCAATTCATGATACATTTCATTGAATTTCTTACATGTTCTTGCTACAATTTTGTCACATTGTCCATGAAGAATAAATAGTGTCATCAAAACTTCATTTGAGTAATTATTTCATCTTAACTTGTTTTCAAATAAGTGGAAAATCGCAAATGAATCTTAAAAGTTCGGCGTCTGTCAAACACAGTAAATAATTAAGCAATTGTCAAATCAGATGGCGTTGCATGACCAACTAACACAAATTATGTAAAGATAATGTGTTTTTCATTAATTCTTGCGATTATTTCGAAAACTTGACGAGCTAGGTATACCACTATGCTACATCATTTTGGAGGAAATTTAATTTCCTTTCAGAATTTTAAATAATATACAGGCTGTCCTATTTGAAAAAATAAGGTTTTGGCCTTTTTTGTGTGTCACGTTAAAATCATCAATTTTAAACCATCCTGTATAACATGAAATGAATTTATTTAGGTAACTATTAAATACTAGGCTTTTCAAACTGTGGGCAAAATTTCAGCCTTCTATGGGTTCAAATAGCTAAATTAAAATTTTAGTGGGACCATTTTTGTGAGAAAAAAAAATTAAATAAGTATTATCTCGAAAACCGATGTAGATAGGTATAGGAAACTATTAAGAAAAAATGATGATAAAGAAATTACAATTCTAAAAACAAAATAATATACAGGCTGTCCTATTAAAAATAAGAAAGTTGTTACTACTGTTGAGTAGAAGCGGCAACACCGCCAAAATAAAAATATTTTATAAAGATAGGTCGTGCCCATTTATAGTAGTATCCAAATTTTCAGATTAATCGTATGTCCCGTTTTCCATAAACGTCTAACCTACCATCGACCTGTATATATATATATATATATATATATATATATATATATATATATATATATATATATATATATATATATATATATATATATATATATATATATATATATATATATATACAATAAAAGAGATGCCCATTACAATAAATATTAATTATGTCTTCGTCAAATGTAAAATAAAATGCATATTTTAGCAAACCTCGTTTAAAACTGATGTCTACATAAAGGTAGAAGGGTACTGTTTACATTTAATGCATCTGTTTATGAACTAGAATAGGGAAATGCAATGTATATAACATTGTTTTAGGTTTTGCTAATTTATTATTTGTTTAATTGATGCCTTAATAATAACAATTAAACTTTACAAGCATTAGAACACTTATTTGATTACGAGATACTAAACATTATAGAATTGCTCAGAGTTAATAAACATTAAATATCTGCTTTCTCTTTTCAAACTTTATTATGAGAAGGTTGAATTTCGCGCCACATGTGTCGCCTTATTTGATTGGTTTCTCTTACTGTCAGATTTGAAGGGAGGGCTCTTCAAATTTCTCGTTCACGCTGTAGAGTTAAAATAAGTGTATGCAGTGATAATCTTATATGAATCTTGGTAAAATGAATATGGGCTACTAAGTTACAGCTCGCGTTGCTAAGTAGCTTATGTGTCACCTAGAAACCTATGACACACACAATATAAATTGCTTTCTCATTCATTAAATGTTTGTTACTTGACGATTGGAGTTAGTACCTATTGAATAATCAGGTTATCTCTCATGGTTCTGAGCTTAGATTTATTACCTAATCTAAGGTTCTGCGCAATGCTAATAATTTTAAAATATTCAAGTATTGATACAGTAGCCCCCCACACGGTGATTTCTACAACTACCACCACTTTCGAATCCTGCTCTTAAATATAACATCAACACAGTGGAAATATGCAGTCACTACTCCCCGGGGATTGGTACGGCACAGCTGCACAGTAGGCCATTTCCAATGATGCAGTCAACCTGTTAATCTGACTTAAAATTATGTACCTACTAATAAATATACTAATACTTTTCTTTTAGAAAATCGTACTTACTGCACTAGAAAACTTAGTTTTCACAATACCAGGTGCTATGCAATTAACTGTGATGTTTTCTGGTGCTAACTGTAATGCTGCAGCCTTAGTCAGACCAATTAGGGCTGTTTTACTCACAGAATATGCCCCCAGTAACTGAAATTAAATAAGAAAGTGCATTTTGTATTAGCAAACTAAAAAAAAAGAACAATATCAAAATAAATTGTTATTACATTTCTAATCCAAGTAAAGTGACAATGCTGAATTCTCAGGCGTCACATTAAGTGCCATTGAAAGTAATTGCTTGTAGAAAAATCAGGTATTGTCGAAATTTTAACAAAAATATTGAATACTAAATTTGTGAAAGAACTACATATTACAGGTCACTTCCTTTGTTATCCCTGGCAATTGCTGATGACATGCACTATATGAATATTTTGTTGTTAGTATTAAATTTTTTGACTAATAAAAGCTTTGTGTTTATTTATACAATATATAAAAATGTACTTTTTTACTAACTTCAAAAGGTTGTAAACCAGCAATTGAAGACACAAATATGATTCTTCCATGATTCCCTTGCCTTAAAAGTGGTAATGCTTCCTTAGCTAGGAGGTACGCTGCTTTAACATTAACTTCAAAAATTTTATCCCATGATTTTTCGTCACACTGAAAATAATAATATAAATTTATTTTTCCTTCCATACAAAATTGATTTTGGAATACAATTACTATAGTTAACTACAGAAAAAAGAAACGCCACTAGGTTGCGATCAAGCAAGCAGAAGACGCTTCTACCACAGATTAATTCGCTGACCTCTAATCTTTTACATCTATAAAAACTTAAGAGTTTTTAACATAGCTAAACACTAAACTAAACTTAGATCGCAGCACGGAAACTAATAATGTCTCCCAAATTAATTTTTCTCAAGCGTAACAAAAACGCTTGACCAGATACCATCTATTAAACACTATACAGGTAGTCGAACAAATGCTTTTCAATTTCCAATACCCTAAATTTATTTCTTACGGCATTATAGAGCTTTGAAACATTGTAAAAGTTCTTTCAAAGAGAGCTTTTTTTTATGATTATGAAGATCTATGTTGTGAATGTCAGTCCTGAAGCGAATTTGATTGTACAAATAAGTAGGCTTTCTATTAAAAATAACTTGATAAAAGCACAGCGTTATTAGGTTTCCTCTTCCGAGCTCGCAAATACTTTTCACCACCTAATCTCTATACGTTATATACTCCACAAATAAGGCCAAACCTCGAATACTGCTCCCACATCTGGGGTGCCAGAATTAACAAGTTGGCTCTTTCCTCCTTGTCGACACCCACGGTACTATAGTATTTAGGCTGTAAGCCCTTGTGGTATGTTGTTGAAATAAAAAATAAAATAAAAAGTTAGTCGTATAAATACTGAACAAGAGGGGACCAAGAATTGATCCCTGTGGAACACTGACAGTATTCAGACTTATCTCTGAGTAATTTCCATCTATGTACTCTGGGTTCTACCCTCCAAGTGATTAGAATCAAGTCATAAGTGACGTCCTCTTTAGACCATTAAAATGGAAATAAGTAATTTATGATCAATAGTATCAAAGGCTCTAGTAAAATCCAACAGTTCTAGAGCCGTTATTTTGTTATTGTCATAGATAATAATAATTTCTAAAATGATGCTCACTGAAATAACAAATAGTTTCAGACTATTAAAGTATTAATTGATCGTGGCTTAATTAATGGACACTGATTAGTTCTATACAAATTTGGAGACAAAAAAGTTCCCTGTGATACAGTCTGGGTAAAAAAATATGATCTCACTAAGTCATCCTTAAGAGAAAATAGTATCAAAATGGTTTCATCATAAATAATTATAACAATAATAATATATATTAAAAAAGTATAGTTATAGAAGTAAACTTACGTCTAATACTTGAGCAACACTTGGATTGGCAGCGGCATTTGAAACTAGTATATCTAATCCTCCTAACTCACTTGCCTGAAACAATTTTGGAAGCATTAGATATCACAACATTTAACAAATTAGAAAAATAATATTTACACTAATCTAGAAAAAATATTGCAAATATTCAATAAAACAGACAAATGTAAGATCGAGACTAATATTAATATTTATTATCACACGACAACTGCCAGTTACAAAAATCGGAAGAACCAATATTCTAACGTGAAATTCATTTTTCCACGAAAATTCGCTAAAAACTTTTCTACCAACATTTAATAAGAAATTTTTGTTTATGAAAATTTGCTAAAAAGCATATCCATGAAAATTCCCTAAACATATATATATATATATATATATATATATATATATATATATATATATATATATATATATATATATATATATCAAAATAGACTTCAGCTAAATATCCAAAAATGTGAGAGCATGGTGTATAAAACTCGGAATAGGATGGTGGAATTTTCGTATAATATTAGGGGGGTACCACTGAAGCAAGTGAGCTCAGTCTCAGATCTCGGTGTAAAGTTTGATTCAAGACTCAACTTCAGTTCGCACATTGAAGTAATGGTCAATAGTGCGTTAAAAGTATTAGGGTTTGTCTTGAGAAATTGCAAGGAACTATCCAATGTGGAAACAATGGAGACACTATACAATGCGTTTGTCAGAAGCAAACTGGAGTACTGCTGTGTGGTATGGGATCCCCATTATCAAAAGGACGAGGTATCTATCGAACAGTGTCAGAATAGGTTTTTAAGATTCATTTATTTTAGAGAGCACGGTGTCTACCCTACCTTTCCAAATGTAGTCTCAAGTGACACATTCAGGAGAGAACTTGATATAACCAAACTAAGTGTTAGACGGAAAATTGCATCGCTCATGTGGTTATATAAGTTAGTTAATAATAAGATTGATTGTACAGAACTGTTAAGCCAAATAAATTTTAGAGTACCTGAACTAAGAACCAAATATAGTGCAATATTTTTCTACAAGAGCACGAACACTAATAGATATATGTATTCTCCAATAGTATATAAGCAACGTTTGTACAATGTATGTATGGAGAACAGTGATATTTTTCATGACTCGTATGCTACGTTTAAAACAAATGTTATGATGTCTCTTGTGAATAGGGAACTTGCAATATAAGTATGTTAGTCTGTTAGGTTAGGTTACTATATAATGTTAAGTCAAATGTTTATTATAGTGTAAGTCATGTTATCTTCTTTAGTTCTTCTCTGTAATTGGGCGTAGAGCCTGTAGAGAAATGTAATAATAAATAAATAATAAATATATATATATATATATATATATATATATATATATATATATATATATATATATATATATACATTTGGCATATACAGAGCACATCAGCCATTATCCAAAATTCATTGGAAAAAGATCTTATGGGGAGGAACAACAAAAGAAGATTTATGAAGATTTTATGTGCTGTCACTGGTATATAGATCCTGGAGATGCAAATACGACTTACAATGAGTTCTTAAAGCAAGTATTTGGTACTTATAATGCTCACTGTCCATTGAGAAATGTTAAACTTGGTAATAAGAGACTCACACCTGGGCCCTGGTTAACAGACGAACTTCGGAGGAAATGTGATTTCAAGCGATTTCTGTTTATGAGAGCTTGTCACAGTGAAAGTGAGAGGCCCATATATAATCAGTATAGAAGACAACTGAAACATGATATTAGGGAAGCAAAAAAAGAGGGCAAATGACACGTTTATACAGGATGCAAGGAACACTGTGTCGGCTACTTGGGATATTGTAAACTCTGTCACTGGTGGCAAAGCCAGCAGACATCTGGATATCAGGGACTTGCTGGATGATAAAGAAGAGTTGAAGGATAAACTAAATGAAGTTAACAGATATTTTATTGACATGTGTTGTGATTATGTGGTGAGTGATTCTTGTACCGAGAGAAATCTAGATAATATTGACATGAACTGTCACACTCTATATATGGAACCAACTGACCCTGTTGAAGTTTATAATACGATTCTCTCTCTGAAAAATACCAAAGCTGTAGGTTATGATCAAATCTCAGTGGCTTTTTTGAAGAATAATGCTCATGTTTTTGCATTGCCCATATCTGAGGCAATAAATATTTCTTTTGAGACAGGAATTTATCCTGACCTGTTAAAGATTGTACTGCTTGTTCTGTTGTACAAAAAGGGTAATAGAAAACTTTTGAGCAGTTACAGACACCTTGCCTTAGAAACCAACATTGCAAAGATATATGAAAAGCTAATTGCAAAAAGGCTTAAGTCATTTATTCAGAAACACAATATAGTGTCTCTTAAGCAGAATGGATATATAGAGGGTAGGTCTACGAGTAGAGCCATTTTTCAGATGTTTGTGGATGTTTTGGATGGACAGAATTCTGGTGAGGAGGTGGCTGTTTTGATGATGGACTTATCAAAGGCTTTTGACAACCTGGATTACACAATATTATTGAGAAAGTTAGAACGTTATGGTATAAGAGGGAAATCATTAGACCTGATTACTTCATATCTAACAAACAAGATCCAGTATACTATAGCAAAAGATGATGCAACTAGGAAGATGATATACTCTGACGATGACGCTGCAAGGAGAGGAGTACCTCAGGGTTCAGTACTCGGACCACGAGTTTTTTTGCTTTATATTAATGATCTGCCAAATGTAGTGGGTGACAAGGTTGTTCTATTTGCGGATGATACTTCTCTTGTTGTTAGAAGTCCTGATTTGTGTCAATTAAGGCAGGACATCACGCACTCCATAGGAGATATGCAGGTATGGTTTGGAAATAATGCTCTGAGAGTTAACGTTGATAAAACAAATATAATTAGATTTAGGGCATTACCTGATGAATCAGTTATTACGATCATACGAGATAACATAAAACTAACTTCAGTCAGATCAGCCAAGTTTCTTGGACTCATAATAGATGCCAGAATGAAGTGGAGATGTCATGTGGATTATTTGTGCACTGGACTTTCACGCTTTATATATGCATTGAGAGTGCTGAGTTACTCTGCAAGTTAGGAAGCATGTATGAAGGCATATTATGCCTATATATATTCTAGACTGTCATATGGTATAGTTTGGGGGGGGGGGGGTCAGCAGAGGCCAATAGTCTTTTTATCTTGCAAAAAAGGGTTATTAGAGCTATCCATAACTTGAAACAGTCTGAATCATGCAGAAATTTGTTTAGAGATAAGGGAGTTTTCACTTTGCCATGTATGTATATCCTCCAGTGTGCTGTGTTAGTGAAAGAACACTATGTTTACTTTAAAGACTATGAAATAAAACATAGTTATGATACAAGGGGAAGAGCCAACTCACAAATGATTAACCAGAAGACACATCTAACAGTAATACAGAGGAATGTGATCTATCAGTCGGTAAAGATTTTCAACCATCTTCCGTTGTCCTTAAAAAACTTATGTGTTAAGAGTATCAAAAAAGAGCTGAGAATGCTTTTGCAACAGAAAGGATATTACAACATAGAGGATTTTCACTGTGATACAATTGTATGGCCACCTGTAGAATAGGTTTCTATTTTGTGTTGTTTGTTTTTTCTGCTTAGACTGTGTTGTTCTAATTAAGATTTTATTTACGTCATTTTAGGTTCTTGTATGTACAGATGTTTTAAGTGTTTGTGTAAGTGTACATATTTTGGCTATGTTTATACGCACATTTCAAGTTTCTATTTGAGCACATATTTGCGGTTTTTATCAATTACATATGACTGATTTGTAATTGCTTTTGATGTTGACAATGCTTTGAGTGTTTGTAGTTTCGATTTTGTTTTGTTTGTTTGTTTGTTTGTTTGATATGACACTCTCTTTACACCTCATTCTTATACATTATTATGGATAATAGTATGTTATATTGTTGTATTGACGTGTTTAACACCAGGAATGGTATGTGAATAAAGGTTATTATATATATATATATATATATATATATATATATATATATATATATATATATATATATATATATATATATATATATATATATATATATATGCTATGGTATTCTACTTTACTTTAAAATTTATTTTAGAGCTGAGAACATATGTCTTAATCATCAGGTTGGGTTCCTTATAATTACAGCTAGCTTCTACTAATTAAAATTCACTAATATGTGTTATTTAAATTCATTTATTGATTTTCACTTGATCAAAAATTAATTTCGCTCTGCACAGATGGCTATACAACAATTTTGTTGATTACTTATCAACCAAAAACAATACTTCCGTTAATTACAATCTGTTATACATTCCATTTAATTCATTACACAAATTTTACGGTGTCTATGACACACATTAAATACAAACAGAAACGTTTAAAGCTCTCATTACATAAACATAAATTGAAAAATCCTATTAAAACATTTAACTGTGCCGATATGACACTCATTAAATACAAAGAGATATTTTAAAACATTCTTTACATAAATATAACTTGAAAAATCCTATTAAAACATTCTGGTAACATTATAACTAATTACACAATTAATTAAACATGGATACTACATAATCAATATACATCGACAATTCTACAGAGATCACGGTCTCTTTCCGTTTATTTCAAACAAAATTTTTGTTTTTGAAATTTATTAGCACAAAAATATTTGATTGGTGCTGTTAAAATGGTGAAATTCAACCCGCACTGGTCAATTTAGGAAAAGGTAACACTTACTGAAACATTTTCCATTGGATTATTTATTGTTCTTCCATTAATGCGGCCCTTGATTAATTATTATTATCTTTCTAATTTGTCCATGCCATAATTTACTGTCCATTTATTGATTATTAACAGATTTACTTCGTTAACATATTGATATATTTATTCCATAGTCGTAGCACTCTGGAGGTGTTTTATACTCTCCCTTCGATGCACTCTGGAATCTCTTATGTCAACTTACATAATTATGACGATGATCACCTGGTCTGGTAAAGTGATGCTGATGAATTCACTGGATGGAAAAGACGCCGGACCCTCTCGGACCGTTGCTTTTATTAACTCTCTTACAGGTGAAAAAACGCTATTGTTCGTCACACCACCTGTGTTTGAGTTTTCCGTCAAACCTTTAGTGTCTTTTTACGTTATTTTCTTACGCGCACATTACCTTAATACTCCACAAACTCTTGTTTTTTACAAATGACCTCCGCTCTTTTACTACATTGAGTCTTTAGCTAGCTTGGTCATATCTATTTTTTACATACAATAAAATCAACAGAACTGCATTTATTATTTACAATCTCATTCTCCCTACAAAACTGAAGCATTGTTCTTGGTTTCTTTACGGATATTTCTAGTACATCATTTTTTTTTATTACTCGAATGTAACTTAAGGGGTTGCTACATGGGTCACTGACATTCATGTCGGGCGTTGACATCTCCTGCCAAAACTCTTTCATTGCTACATTAGGGTGTATACATTTATTTTATATATACTAGTATGCATACATTTCCCGTTTTCCCATTAAAATTTCGTAATCTTTCCTATCATTTGCTATCTATAGCAATTCCCCCTTTCTAAAAGTGAGTCTGGATACTGTTTGCTAGTCAGATCATCTTTATTCATTGACTAAAATATTTTGTTCAAAATCGCCTTTTTTGACATTCCAAAATTTTATTTTATTCTAAATCGACTTTTATGACATTTCAATGATTACAACCCTTTATTTTATTTAAAATTGCCTTTCATGACATTCTAATATTAAAACTCTTAAATTTAATTCATAATCGACTTGTATGACACTTTAATAATTAAAACATTTTATTTTATTCAACACCGCCTTTTATGGCACACCAATTGCTTTTATATATTTCTTTCTTTTGGCAAATTAATTGATTGTTCTATATGGTCTAAATTTATGCCATCCCCTGGTTATTTCGATTTATTCAAACTTCCCTCAGAATTTATTTTTAAAAAAAATGACAGTTATTGGTATTTTTATTTGTCATATTTTTATGGGGTATCTTTCCTTTCAATCTTATTTCATTATGCTAAACTATCATATCTTTATACTACCATGGAATAGGACTATGTAATACTTCTATTATTTATCAACTTCTAATAATTTATCTTTTCTACATAACATATACGGTCTCCCTACTTCTGACTTTTCACCTACCCCCTATACATATTTCATTATTACTTGCATCATATTATACTTTCATTATTCATTCTATATACTTTCAATATTCTTTTCAATATTCTATTCACATATATACTTCAATAATTCGGGACCGACCTCTTTGGGATCGCCCATATACTATACTTCATTTTAAATGACCGATATCTTTGTATCGTTAATCATTTTACTTCACCTTTTTCATATTTCAATCTTATCGCTACACCATCTATACAAATTCTTTCCTATCAATCCGACCCTTATATATTCTATCTTTTTGCTAATTATAATTATTTCTCGGTACTTTAACCGGTTTCTGTCTTTTAGACCTTTTACATATTTTTCTCGTCTACTTATTCCATGTTTCCTATTACTCAATAATAATAATAATAATTTTCTATTTTATTTTAACTTATTTCCCCCTTCCTACCTTTGAATTATGATTATATTAATTGACTTATCCAATAACTGCATCTAATTCGAGCATTGCTCCTTATTTATTTAACTTAAATTATTTTATGAAATTTCGCTTCTCTGATTCGTATTTCTTCGGGTTATTTAAATGCCTACTTGTTTTATTTTCTGTTCTCAGGGTATATATTCTTCGGGTTATTTGAATGCCTACTTGTTATATCTTCTGTACTCAGGGTATATATTCTTCGGGTTATTTGAATGCCTACT
Source organism: Tillus elongatus (assembly GCA_964006375.1). Taxonomy (NCBI): domain Eukaryota; kingdom Metazoa; phylum Arthropoda; class Insecta; order Coleoptera; family Cleridae; genus Tillus; species Tillus elongatus. The sequence continues at coordinate 148,522,169 of OZ023264.1, read as the reverse complement.
TGTTATATTTTCTGTACTCAGGGTATTTATATTTTGCGTAATTATTTATATTAAATTGACCAACTTTTCGTCATATAGTTCTATCTAATCAATTTTATTTATTTTAGGAGAAAATTCTTTGTCTGGTAATTTTACTATTTATTTTGTACATTAAAATTCGTCTATTCGGCATGCGATTATCCTTTTCATTGCTTAGGTCATATCGGATTCGATCAAATTCATGCAGATTAATTTTTCTTTATCTTAAATTTTTGCTTTTTACTTTCGAAATTAAAATTGCTATAGTTGCAATGACGTGTCTTATGATTTACATTACTTAGCTTATTTTCATGCCAAATATGCCCGTTCTGCTCATTAAACTTTGGCTTATAAGTTTTAAATTTATTATAATTTCCAGAATCTTTGTTTTTATAAAATTTCTGACTATGACTGAATTTGTATTCATCGTGAAAATTATTGTCTTTAACGAAAAGGTTTCTAAATTTATAATTGCGGCTATTGCTATTATTTTCTGCATAATTTTTATTACATTGAAGCATAGTTTCATGTTTCTGGTCACTTTCAATTTTGATACAGTAAAAATAATGTGTTGCCGTTATTAATTTTTCTTCTTTTGCAGCATCCAAAGATTTTTCCGGGCTTATTCCTAGTATATTTTCTTCTGGTAGTAATTCCTGTTCTATGTATTTTTCGGAGCTTGTTTCTGGTATATTTTCTTCGATTTTAATTAGTTGTTCATCAGTTTCCTGCTCTACCCTGACCACATTTCGGTCCACCGACTTTACTAACGTTTCGACCTTTTTAATGTCGTACTTCCTCATTGCGGTTTCTTCCCGTACTTTGTCATGGCATGCCTGAACTCCCGCGTCCAGCTCCGTCTTGATTGTCTTGTGGCTTACTTGGCATGTTTTTTGTGTGGTTTTTACTTCATCGTCCAGCTGGTGTATTTTTATGAGGAAACTGGTTTCCATAGCTCTTTGTTTTTTGTTTACTTCTGTTAAAATCTCCGTTTTGTTTTGTTGTTTTTCCAACTTGCCAATATCTTGTTTAATTTCATTTTTATTTTCTTCGAATTTATTATTTATTTCTTTTCTCCATTCGGAAATATATTGTTGGTTTTCCTTTTTGTCTTCTTCCATTTTCTTGAACAAAACGGCGAATAATTTCTCCATTTTTGATTCTTGCCCAATTGGTTTATCACTTTCTAACTGTTTTTCCCCGGACATGTTCAAGCTTGATTTATTTAATTTCCTTGTGAATTTAAAATTTAATTGTCCCCCTTTCTAAGCTTTGACCCTTTCAAATACACCACCTATATTTATTTTTCATAAAACAATTGGTTATATGTGAAATTTACTGTTTCTTATTAAAATATCATACGGTATTAGAATTTTTGCTAATTTTCATTAAATTGGTTGAATTGATTTATTTTAACTTTACTGTATTTAAATGAGGCGTGCTAATTTATTTAAAATTGGTTTACTTCTAAATCCCTTGTGTTAAAATACTATTACGTTTTTATGAAAATTTGCTTTATTCTAACGTAATTAAAATTTTATTAAAATTTAACAGAAACCCTGTATTTGTGCCAATCATGTGCTATATTGCGAACAAATGTTTATTTTATTAAAATTTTTATATGAAATTAAATTTATTTTTGGCACAAAAAAATTTTAATGCACCGCTGTTGGGAGCCAAAATTGCTAATTTCTTGGCGAACCAACTTGATTTTAAGTTATGATGGTTTGAAACTAATTTTTTCTTCTCTATGAAAATAAATTAACAGACCAAAAAAAAATTTTGATAATTATATGATTATGTATTTTTTTTAAAGCCCTTTAGTAGCGGCGCCATTTTGGTATGGTGACCTGCAACGTTTATTTTATTTGAAATTAAATTTATTTTTACACACAACGAAAAAAATTTTTAATCATGTTCTTTTTATTTCAAATTTTTCTAGAAGTCCCACGACTTGGGCGTCATTTTGCTGTGGTATTCTACTTTACTTTAAAATTTATTTTAGAGCTGAGAACATATGTCTTAATCAACAGGTTGGGTTCCTTATAATTACAGCTAGCTTCTACTAATTAAAATTCACTAATATGTGTTATTTAAATTCATTTATTGATTTTCACTTGATCAAAAATTAATTTCGCTCTGCACAGATGGCTATACAACAATTTTGTTGATTACTTATCAACCAAAAACAATACTTCCGTTAATTACAATCTGTTATACATTCCATTTAATTCATTACAAAAATTTTACGGTGTCTATTTGACACACATTAAATACAAACAGAAACGTTTAAAGCATTCATTACATAAACATAAATTGAAAAATCCTATTAAAACATTTAACTGTGCCGATATGACACTCATTAAATACAAAGAGATATTTTAAAACATTCTTTACATAAATATAACTTGAAAAATCCTATTAAAACATTCTGGTAACATTATAACTAATTACACAATTAATTAAACATGGATACTACATAATCAATATACATCGACAATTCTACAGAGATCACGGTCTCTTTCCGTTTATTTCAAACAAAATTTTTGTTTTTGAAATTTATTAGCACAAAAATATTTGATTGGTGCTGTTAAAATGGTGAAATTCAACCCGCACTGGTCAATTTAGGAAAAGGTAACACTTACTGAAACATTTTCCATTGGATTATTTATTGTTCTTCCATTAATGCGGCCCTTGATTAATTATTATTATCTTTCTAATTTGTCCATGCCATAATTTACTGTCCATTTATTGATTATTAACAGATTTACTTCGTTAACATATTGATATATTTATTCCATAGTCGTAGCACTCTGGAGGTGTTTTATACTCTCCCTTCGATGCACTCTGGAATCTCTTATGTCAACTTACATAATTATGACGATGATCACCTGGTCTGGTAAAGTGATGCTGATGAATTCACTGGATGGAAAAGACGCCGGACCCTCTCGGACCGTTGCTTTTATTAACTCTCTTACAGGTGAAAAAACGCTATTGTTCGTCACACCACCTGTGTTTGAGTTTTCCGTCAAACCTTTAGTGTCTTTTTACGTTATTTTCTTACGCGCACATTACCTTAATACTCCACAAACTCTTGTTTTTTACAAATGACCTCCGCTCTTTTACTACATTGAGTCTTTAGCTAGCTTGGTCATATCTATTTTTTACATACAATAAAATCAACAGAACTGCATTTATTATTTACAATCTCATTCTCCCTACAAAACTGAAGCATTGTTCTTGGTTTCTTTACGGATATTTCTAGTACATCATTTTTTTTTATTACTCGAATGTAACTTAACATCGAGGGTTGCTACATGGGTCACTGACATTCATGTCGGGCGTTGACATCTCCTGCCAAAACTCTTTCATTGCTACATTAGGGTGTATACATTTATTTTATATATACTAGTATGCATACATTTCCCGTTTTCCCATTAAAATTTCGTAATCTTTCCTATCATTTGCTATCTATAGCAATATATATATATATATATATATATATATATATATATATATATATATATATATATATATATATATATAAAGTCTGAAACTGTCCTCAGATATGGTTTCCGCGAGATCTAAGTTCGTGCTTATTCGAAGAAAATTCGCTGAAAGAAAAACCTATTCAAAACACTTCATTTATCAACATCTCGCAGATGCATTTAAGCTTTTTGATACACTATGTTTGGAAAATGATATATACAAACCTGATCAAACAGCTTTTGTCAGTCTTCTGTTTTGCTAACATGACAAACAGTGCCAGTAACATCAAGTCCCTCTGACGTAAGTGTCTTTACAGCAGCATCCACATTATTTTGCTTTCTGCTACTGACTATAACTTTTGCACCATCACGGGCCAGTCTTTGAGCAATGGCATATCCAATTCTTCAAAACAAAAATATCAATAAAAATTATTGAATATCTCTTTGTAACTAAATTGATTTAGAGTGAAGATATGCATTTGAATTATTTTATGCGTAAAAAAATCAGCCTAAGGATACATTTAGGTTAGTTCACTATTGTTATGAAGATTAAGTTGAAAAAAAAGAATAAGCCTTACTTAATAAAACACCATTTCATATTAAATACAGATGTAGAAACTTCTTCATTGGCTTTGCAAGAGCTTGTTTTTTTCTCTGTGACTTTCAACGGCAATGTAACAGACTAAATGGGTTATAGAGAAGAAAACCAGCTGTTGTGAAGCCAGAGAAGAAGTCTACATCTGTATTTAAATTAAGTTCACTTTGAAGGAGCCAATTCATTCACCATAGTTTTTAACAAAAGAGAGCTATTTTAAAGCTTTCTTTTTTTTTTTTTTTTTGATTAGAGTTTTGACTTTGAGAACTGGCTCATTCAGTCATTCTTCAAAATGAACAAGGATGCATCTGACCTTGCTTTTCATTATGGAAAAACCTGTTTTAAGAATGTTAATCTAACAAGCTCTTTAACTTTTTTCTTTTAACTTCTTTTATCTCCCTATACGCTTGCTGTTTACTAAAAATATATCTTAAAATTAAAACTTACATACTCCACTCACACACATACGCGAGCGCATATACACTCATGTATACGCACTCACGTCAATAGGCTTTATACGTCCAGTACTCAACACTATATGCAGGACAGAAAATGCACATTATCTCTTCATGTGCACATACACACATACATATGCATGCACACATCTACGCTACAAGTTGTTGCAGGAAAAACACTGGGACACTTTTCACACCAATGGAGCTTGTCATGGTGACTTTTTAAGACCTTTTTTTTATCCAAAGGTTAATACAATTTGTTTTAAGTAAAGGTAGGTATACAATTAGAAGAAAAAATATATTGGGAACGTAGCCGAATATAAGAATAATTCTTATGCTTTATATTCGCTATCAGAATACTTCCATAACGCACTTGCTGGACGCAGCAAGTGCGTTATGGAAGGGAATTTTCATAAAAATGTTTTTAATAGCAAATATGTCTTGTTAATGCAAGCAGTCATCAAACCCAGGCTTCAGGGGCCACTGCAAAATTCAGGAGATCGTGAAGGAGCCCATGCTTGAAATGAGGTCAGACTTCGCGAGCCCGCGAATGTGCAGGGAAAACAACTTTACAGTGGAAATCCCTGATCGCGAGGCATGGCGGGAGGAGACGCCGGGCATGCCACGGGACGCGCTCGTCTGGTTCACGGACGGAACTGGCGGGGAGCGTGGGACGGGGGCAGGTGTTTACTCGGAAGGACCGAGGGTAAGTCATAGTATTTCCCTCGGAGCCCATGCAACGGTGTTTCAGGCCGAGATGTACGCCATCCTGCACTGTGTGCGGGAGAACAAGAGGAGGGGCTACACCAACAAGCGGATCCTCATAGCCACAGACAGCCAGGCAGCCCTTAAGGCACTAAGTAGCCCACGGGTAAATTCCTGGCTGGTGAGTGAGTACCGAGACGAGACGAGCGACCTGGCTGGGCAGAATGAGGTGACCCTTTTCTGGGTGCCGGGTCACTCGGGGGTTAAAGGCAATGAAGAAGCTGACAGTCTCGCGAAGAGAGGGTCAGCAGAACCATTTATGGGACCAGAACCGGCTCTGGGCGTGTCAAAGAGCACTGCCAGGGGAGCCATTAAGTCCTGGGTCAGAAACCAACACAAGGTGTACTGGGCGGACTGTCCAGGGCTCAGACATGGGAAGTCAATAATTGACGGACCCAGTTCAAAGAGAGCTGTGGAGCTGCTAAACCTTAGCAGAGGACAGCTCAGAAACACAACAGGTCTCTTGACGGGACACATGGCCGTCAAGAAACACCTGCATAAAATGGGGCGGTTCGAAGGGGACCTCGCATGCAGACTCTGCGGCGAGGGGGAGGAATCAGCCCAGCACATCTTGTGTGAGTGTATAGCTCTGGACCGGAAAAGACAACTGATCTACGGTCACTCTAGACCGGAGACAGAGCAATATAAAACTTCACCCTACCAATCGCTGTGCAGACTAGTTCAAGGCACAGTGATCTTGGAATGGGTGGAGTAAGACTAAGGGTATGCACAATCAACCAAGGGTTGCGGTGCTATCGGGGCGGCAAGGCCGCGGACGAGCCCTGAGGGAAAAAAAAAAAGCAGTCATCAATTTGGTTACCGGCATAACATATACAGTAAAAACAAGGTACCATATGTTTATCAAAATAATTTATTGTTTGAAAATGTACAAACATTTTCCGAAAATAAACTTAAAATATTTCCGAGGACACTGATTTCCCAGCCAACAAACCTTAGGTTAATAGCAAATTAGGTTACTGAAATTTGAAGCATTTAATGAAAATTCCTTACCAAAACGCACTTATTGATTTTTTCTTACAAACATGCACCATATTTCGATAAAAAATGCATATATACAATAATATAAGGGTGTTCGAAAAAAATTGTAGGTATCACCAACGACTTTTCGGCCATACTATAATTAACGTATACAATTTATGCTCGTATCTTGTATAATAAGAATTATATTGAGCTTTACCGTAGAAATGCGTCACCCTGTATAAACAGATAAAAATTGAAACTAAACTCGGATATGGATTCTACGGTGCCTAGTTTGCATTAATTTAAAGACATCTTTTTAAAATTCAAAAGTCGCTGTCATTAACGAATTTTTTCTACGAAAATTAGTTAAAAAATTATGGGCTGTTAAACCATAAACTTAACTAAAACTACTGCCAAAGCATCAGAGAAAGAGTCTATTTGAAATGAATTTTCTGGTATTTGTTTCACGTTCTTTGCATAACATTGCCAATTTTGACGTTTCAAATCGCGACTTTGACGTTTTGAGGAAAACCCCCTTTTTTCTTCTTTAAATGTCTATAACTTTTTTATCTTTAAACTTAGAGACCTACATTTTGGTACATGGTTCACTGTTTATATTAGAAACACGCGTAGCAAATTCGGTTGTCGTTACTTTGTTGTTTCGGGATATATAATTTTTTCCCAAAGGAAACACGAAGTTTTTCGGGACAACCTGGGCCGATTTTTTTGGCTAACGAACTTATCCAAGCCGCTTGCAAAAGGAAGGTACTCAGCAAATTAGATCAAAATCGGTCCATTATTTTTTGAGTTAAACATATAAAAATTGATACTGACCCCGGATATGTATTCTAGCGGGCCTAGTTCGCGCTCAGTTGAAGAAATTTTTTTTATTCAAGAGTCGCGATCTCAGTGAATTTTATAAAGAAAATTCACTAAAAGAAATTATGCCAGTCTATCTTAAAGAATGTCTAACATACTTCGATGAGGTGCACAATTATGGGACAAGAGGTAAGACTGACTTCTTTCTAGAACATATAAGAACACAAAGATGGCACAAATTTCAATTTGTCTCAAGGATGCTAAGGAATATAACTCACTTCCCAGTGATATTAAAAACATAGAAAGTGTTAGGTTGTTTAAAATTAAAGTTAAAGGGTACCTGACTAAAATATAGATAGTTTTAGTTTTAAGTTATTACCGTTAGTTTTGTGCAATCAGTTATGTTTGATAGAACTTTTAATGTGAGTTTTATATTAGTAATAAGTTTGTAGTTTTGCATTTATTTTTATTGTAATTTTTATGTATAGCATTTTTTGCTAAATAAACGTTATTACAGTATTATTATTGATGAGGCTAACTTTGTTAGCGAAACGATTATCAAGTCTGAAACATGTGTTGTGGTGAATTGGGTTCTCCGAGTGTACTTATCGGTGCTCATCACAGGTTCCAATCTTCACTCAGAAAATAGGTGTATTATAAAATTAATTAGTCAAACAAATAGGACAGATAAACCCATAAAACTTTCTTTATTTATAAAAATGAAATTTCGCCCCCAAATTCATTAAAGCCCATTGTTTAGTTTACTACCTCCCAAAGACATCAGTGTCTGAACTAATTTTAAAGAAACACTGAAGGTATCTAGGCTATAAAACCGATAACCGAAGAGATGTGCTTTCCTTGATGGCTATGCAACATTTTAAAAGTTATTATTTAATTATAACAAAAGCTTATTGAACCTAACATCTTTCAATGCATTATAAGGCACATAATAGTATTTTTTTTCTCCCTCAGGGCTCGTCCGCTGCTTTGCCGCCCCGATAGCCCTGCAGCCCTTGGCCTATTGTGCATACATAATAGTAATAGTTCTTTATCTGCGGTGCTATTGGGGCGGCAAAGACGCGGACGAGCGTTGAGGGAGGAAAAAAAATAGTTGATTATTGCACATAAAAAAATTGTACAAGGGATCAGGTACAAAACTTAATTTGATATAAACCTAACCCTATGTCAAGAACATTTTGAGATGTACGACAGGGTCGCCATCTCGGTGCGGGACCATGGTGTATGTTGTCACGACAGCTCCAAATAACATAAAATGTTATAAAATTAGAGACTGTGTACAACCAACTAACAATTTTATAAATTGTCAGCCCTGGCCCATTTCTTCCCTAATATAGGGACAATGTATGTAAGGCTAAATGTTGGTTACTTGGTTGTACACAGTTTCTCTTTTATAACATTTTGTGTTATTTGGGGCTGTCATGACAACACACTACCTGGTTCCACACCGATATGGCGACCCTGTCGTACATCTCACAATTCTTTAGGAGGCTGGCTACCATAGCCATATTACTTTATAGGTGTGTTCTCGCTGTAATTAGTACACCGTACTGACGAGCTTTTGTTGCAGTGCAACCGGTCTGTGGTTCTTATTATGGTGACAATACATCTAGCCTTACATAGATTGTCCCTATATTAGGGAAGAAATGAGCCAGGGCTGACAATTTACAAAATTGTTAGTTGGTTGTACACGGTCTCTATTTTATAACATTTTGTATTATTTGGAGCTGTCGTGACAAGATACTACCTGGTTTTGCACCGAAATGGCGACCTTGTCGTGCATCTCACAATGTTCTAAGAGGCTGGCTACCATAGCCATATTACTTTAGAGGTCTGTTCTCACTATAATTAGTATATATACAGTACTGACGAGCTCTAATTCAAGTGAAACCGGTCTGCGGTTCTAATTATGGTGAGAATACATCTAGTCTTACCTATGTTAAGAAATAATTTGTAACACAATCTAGTCATAAACCTAGTCTAGTGCTTCGTTCTTGTGGCATGGCAGGGGGAGACGCCGGGCGTACAATGGGACGCGATCCTCTGGTTCACGGACGGATCCGGCGGGGAGCGTGGGACAGGGGCAGGCGTTTATTCGGAAGGACCTAGGGTAAGTCACAGTATTTCCCTCAGAGCTCATGCAACAGTCTTTCAGGCCAAAATGTACGCCATCTTGCAGTGCGTGCGAGAGAACAAGAGGAGGGGCTACACCAACAAGCGGATCCTCATAGCCACACACAGCCAGGCAACTCTTAAGGCTCTAAGTAGCCCACAGGTAAATTCCAGGCTGGTAAGTGAATGCCGAAACGAGACGAGCGACCTGGCTCGTCAGAATGAGATCACCCTCATCTGGGTGCCGGGTCACCCAGGGGTCAAAGGCAATGAAGAAGCTGACAGTCTCACGAAGAGAGGATCAGCAGAACCATTTATGGGACCAGAACCCGTCCTGGGTGTGACGAAGAGCGCTGCCTGGGGATCCATTAAGTCCTGGGTCAAAAACGAACATAAGGTGTGCTGGGCAGACTGTCCAGCGCTCAAACATGGGAAGTCAGTAATTGACGAAGCCAGTTCAAAGAAAGCTGTGAAGCTGCTGAACCTTAGCAGAGGACAGCTCAGAAACATAACAGGTCTATTGACGGGACACATGGCCGTCAAGAAACACCTGCATAAAATGGGGCGGTTCGAAGGAGACCTCGTATGCAGACTCTGCGGCGGGGGGGAGGAATCAGCCCAGCACATCTTGTGTGAGTGTAAAGCTCTGGACCGCAAAAGACAACTGATCTACGGTCAGCCTAGACCAGAGACAGATCATTATAAAACTTCACCCTACCAATCGCTGTGCAGACTAGTTCAAGGCACAGTGATTTTGGAATGGGTGGAGTAAAAAGACTAAGGGCATGCACAATAAGCCAAAGGTTGCAGTGCTATCAAGGCGGCAAAGCCGCGGACGAGCCCTGAGGGAGGAAAAAAAAGGTGTACTGGGCAGACTGTCCACGGCTCAGATATAGGAAGTCAGGAATTGAGGAACCCAGTTCAAAAGAGTTGTGGAGCTGCTAAATCTGAGCAGAGGACAGCTCAGAAACATAACAGGACTCTTGGTGGGACACATGGCTGTCAAGAAAAACCTGCATCAAATGGGGCGGTTTGAGGGGGACCTAGCATGCAGACTCTGCGGCGAGGGGGAGGAATCAGCCCAGCACATCTTGTGCAAGTGTAAGGCTCTGGACCGCAAAAGACAACTGATATACCAATTGCTGTGCAGACTAGTTCAAGGCACAGTGATTTTGGAATGGGTGGAGTAGAAAAGACAAAGGCTGCGGTGCTATCGGGGCGGCAAAGACGCGGACGAGCCCTAAGGGAGAAAAAAATGCTTCGTTCTAACTACAGGGATAATTCTTAATAATTATGCTGTAATTATGAACATATCACTTATACCTACTTAGTTTTAATTATACAGGGATAACCTTCGGCTACTTCAATAGGTACAGGTAACTTATATTTACTTAAATCTACACAGTGTTCAAAATCACAATTCAGGGCTTTGTCTTTTAAATGCTTTGTAAGTGTACTTTTATTTAATATTTTATTTTCTTCCGGGGGTAAATGGTTCAAAGTATATACTGTCAGGTATGAGAAAGGTGACTTGAATTTTTGGAGCTGATGTATTATATCATACGTCACAGATGTATGTCTCAGTATTCGGTAATGCATTTCATTTCTCTTTTTGATTTTATTATACAAATACTCTGATATTTCTGAAAATACCATTGCTCTAACTAATATGGCATAATTGGGAAATCTTCTTTCGTCCACCTTTAATAAGTGCATCTCTCTAAGGGCTGGTGTGATATGATCTCGATAGCTTTGTAATATAGATTTGTAATATATCGAATATAAGGGTTTTGAATCTTTTGTAACCTTTATTTATCTTGAATTGTTAAACATGGACCATAGACCAAATCACAGTAATTGAGGTGAGATAACACCAGGGATTCTGTTAATAATCATTTTGTTTGCAGATCTAAGAGGTATTTTTTTTATTTTTTTATTTCAACAACACACCACGAGGGCTTACTTAAAGGTTTGGAGGTTAGGGGGGAAGGAAAAACATGTGCCGGCAAGGAATTCCACAACTTGGAAGTCCTCGGGACAAAAGAGCGGGCATAACAAGATGTTCTAAGTCTGGTGACCTGGACAGTAAAAGCGTGCATCCGCTCTGTTCCCCTGGTAGATCTTTTGGGGGCAGCAGGTGGAGTAACTATGGAAGAAAGCTCCTCTGAGCAGTGATATCTATAAAAGAGAGAGAGAGAGAGGTCACCAACGGCACGTCGGTGGGCAAGTGATGGCAGCCTTTGGGTGAGGGTAGGGTCACCGATGAGACGTACAGCTCTCTTCTGAATGGAGTCCAGGATAGCGAGTGTAGAAGCTGCAGCAGTACCCCAGATGTGGGAGCAGGATTCGACGTTTGGTGCTATTTGTGAAGTATATAAGGTATAGAGATTAGCTGGTGAAAAGTATTTGCGAGCCCGGAAGAGGAAACATAATTTCTTAGCAGCCGCTTCTGCAATTGATGTGACATGTTGGTGCCAATTGAGATTTCGATCCACAGAAATGCCAACAAGTGAAAAGGACTCATTACTTTGAATAACTTGGTTGTTTATTGTGATGGGTCTAGGGTTGGAGTATCTCATATGAGAAAGAAAGCAAGACTGTGATTTGGTGGGGTTGAATTGTACAAGATTTCTGCTTCCCCAGTTTAATATTTTTTGGAGATCCACGGAGATAGAACCCTCCATGAGTCTGCGATCCTCATCTAATTGGGCTAAAGAGACAGGCTTAGAATATTGTATATTGGAGTGGAGGGTGCTGTCGTCCGCGTAACTGTGAACTGGGTTGGATGTGCTAGAGAGGAGGTCATTGATGTGGAGAAGAAACAAAGTAAGGCGCTAAAGCTGAACCTTGAAGAACTCCTGCATTAATTGGATACAGTTTAGAGGAATGGCCATCCACGACAACAGAAATGCTCCGGTTGGAGAGGAAATTTGCTGTCCACGTACATAATTTTGGTGGTAGGCCATAGGCCGGTAGTTTATTACGCAGCGCTGCATGCCAGACCTGGTCGAATGCTTTGGATATGTCTAGAGCGATAATCTGGGATTCACTGTGTAGTTCCATAGACTTGTTCCAAGAATGGGTAACAAAGGAAAGGAGGTCGGCAGTTGATCTGCGCTGACGGAATTCATACTGCCTGTCATGGATTAGACTGTGTTTTTCAAGATATTTTAGTAATTCGGTGTTTATATACTTTTCCATCACTTTAAAGAGGACTGAAAGGAGAGAAATAGGCCTGTAGTTGCTAGGAAGCGCTTTGGATCCTTTCTTGGGGACGGGTTATACTCGAGCAGTTTTCCAGTTACGAGGGAACATGCCTCTATTGTAATATGTCTGAAACAGACGAGTCAGGACAGGAGCAAGTTCTGGGGCGCATTTTTTGATAACAATATTTCAGTGATTGAATTTGCTTCCGGCTATCGCATGCACTCCTAGTAATTGTTGACATATGCTCTGGGAATTTGAGCCTACTGTCTAAGGTAACTCCTAAATTTTGCACTTTATTGCCTAATATATGATCTGACCATTAATACAGATACCATTCGCATTACTACCAACTACCAACCCTAATACTTTCACCGAATTCAATACCAGTTATTTTTGTTGCATTCAGCACTAATGAATTCATTGTTGTCCACAATCTTAACCTCTCCAACCCATCATTGATTTTTTCAATCGCCCTATCTCCTTCTTCTGGTTTGTAGCTCAGATATACTTGTATGTCATCAGCATACATGTGTATTTTATAGTATTTGGTGCACTTTACAATGTCTGCAATGTATAGAGAGAACAGCAAAAGACCGAGGATGGATCCTTGGGTAGCACCTGAATTTAAGATTTCGGCCTGGAGACATTGTGTGAATCTTGTTTGTTGTTTGTTTGTTTTGTTTCTTTAACATCGGTCTATTTCCACGACTATGGCCAATCACCGACGCCAGGGAGCAGTTTCACCTCACCATCCTAGAAATTTTGCCGAACCCCTGTCTTTCTGTAAGAAGGGTAGGGATCTTTAACGTGCCCAACATCGCATGGACACGGGACCGACGGCTTTACGTCCCCTCCGAAGTGCGGAACGTGCAGACATTCAACTTGCTCAAATACAATGCCAGAACCTCGGTTGATGTTAATGTTACAGTTTGTACTGAAAAAGTGAAAGGAGAACCCTGGGATCGAACCCAGTACCCCTCGGTTCAGAGGCACACGTTCTTACCTCTGAACCACCGAAGCTCTATTGTGTGAATCTAACAGTTACTTGTGATCGTTCACATAAAGAATTTCGAAACCACATATACATATCATTTACACCATAATATGCAAGCTTCGAGAGTAAGCAGTCAATGTTCATGCTATCAAATGTCTTGGTCGCCTCATTACCTCGTTCCTCATTATTTATTATATTTTATTAGTTAATTTTCTTTAAAAAAAATCACTAATGAGGAGATCCCGACTTTTGAATTTTGAAAAAATGTCTTCAAATGAGCACTATTTAGGACCGCTCGAACCCAAATCCGAGGTCGGTTTCAGACTTTATATGTTTATATATATATATATATATATATATATATATATATATATATATATATATATATATATATATATATATATATATATATATATATATATGTGTGTGTGTGTGTGTGTGTGTGTGTGTGTGTGTGTGTCACACCTGTAACTAAAAAAATAATGGACCGATTTTGATAAAACTTGGTGAGTCCCTTCCTTTCGCAAGTGGCTTGGATAAGTTCGTTGGACAGGAAAATCCGCCGAGGTTTTCCCGGAAAGTTTTGTGTTTTCTTTCGAAAAAAATTTATATCTCCGGAATTAACAAAGTATAAGGGCAACCAAATTTGGTACATGTATGTCACTATAGGTAAGTTACCTACCAAAATTTAGCTCTGTAGGTTAAAGGACAAAAAAGTTACAGGCATTTAAAGAAATATAAATTTAGGTTTTCCTCAAAACGTCAAAGTCGCGATTTAAAACGTCAAAATTGGTAATATTTAGGCAATGAACCTGAAACTAATATGAGCTATGGAAGGAAAATGTCTCAAGAAGAAAGTTTTACAAAGCCTGAAGTCTTAGTTTCAATCGCCATTGTCCTTCATTTTACTAAAATATTCCCAGAAAATTCATTTCAAATAGACCCTTTCTCTGATGCTTTGGCAGTAGTGTTGGCTATAGAGTTCGATATTTTTGTCGAATTTTCGTAAAAAATGTTTAAAGCCCAATATATCCGTTATTATGCAAGATACGAAAAAAATTTGTATACATTAATTATAGGGTGTCTTGAGCTACATCTTAAAAAATATTTCTGCAGAATGGCCCATAAGTCGTTGGTGTTTTTTTTTTAATCGAACACGCCGTATGTTATTGCATTTTTGCATTATCCATCGAAATATAATATATCTTTGTAAGAAAAGAAATTCGGGTCGCAGCAAGTGCGTTATGGTAGCGAATTTTCGTTAAATGCTTTAAATTTGAATAGCTATTTGCTATTAACCTATAAGGTTGACCAAGAAACTAGTTTTTTTCGGGAACACTTCAAATTTACTTAGCGAAATTTTTGTACATTTTCAAACAATAAAGTTATTTTGATGAAACATGGCACATTGTTTCTACTATATAGGTTATAATGGTAACCAAATTTGATGCCTGCTTTCTTTAAAAAAAACATACCTATTTGCTACTAAAAACATTTTAATGAAAATTCACTACCATAACGCACTTGCTGCGTCCCGAACATTTTATTTTATTTTTATTACTGAATTGCTGATCATAGAGAAAGTAAGTCTCTATTAAAGCCTGCAAATCGCCAAGTTCACCAGGTGCCAATAGTTGAATAGTTGTGTAAGGGTAAACGTTCACCATAGCGGAATGACAAACATCACAAAATAGTGCTTGAAGTGAACATTGCTTTCATCTTTCTCCAACCGCTGAAATGTATCGGTAGTCAGCAGACGAGCGCTGTTGGCACCTGGTGAACTATGATAAGACATGTCAAAGCAGAACAATAGAAAACAGATTCAAATTCTATGAGCATGAACAAAATATAATATAACCTGTCAAAGGTACTTTAATTTTAAGCATAATATATTATTGATCAAGTTTTGTAAGAAATTCAGAAATTATTGCCAATATTGAAATGATGCATGCCAAAAATTTAAAGTTTAAATTCGTGTCGACACCCTGGAACCTTGTCGATTAAAACAGGCCAAAAAAATTATTTTTTAGGTTATATGAATTTTACCAGGTACTCGACCTCGACGGGTTTACAACGATAAGATGAAAATATGATATCATATCGATAATTGAAAAATAAATAATTAGAAATATGAGAAAAGCATACCCATCTGTAGATGCAGTGACAATGGCGACTTTTCCACTTAATTTATTTGAACTCGAACTGCTCATATTTATTAAAATCTTAGGTTCAAATTTGAGTAAGCGGGGTAACTTTAACAAAAACATTTTATCATCAGTAAGTCAAAGGTCAAAGTATATCAGAACATTGAAGGAAACACGCATAGTAAGTCTGGCCCATAATAATTCACAGTTTCTTTGCTTGTTTTGTATGAAAAATTAGAACTAAGTAGAATATTACAAAATTTATATAAGTTAATACTAAACAAGTGGGTATACGGGGATCAGTCTGTAATTTTTGAGATAATAAAAAAACAATTGTAGTATTTTTGAATACGCATGCGTTGATTTACTATTTATAAATACTACTGCAGAAATTGTTATCTCAAAAAAAAAGGCAAACTTATTACTTTCATTTGGTTGCAGAGCAGCTAAGTACACATTCAAATGTATAGGTATGCGAAGTTGCCTACCTACCTATGTCAGTTTACGATGTTTTTCTTTTAATAAAATAGGTATCCAAAGGGAAAGCCTCTGTGTCTGAGACATTAACCTGATTGTTCTGCCACATTTTGAATAGCGCTGGAGATTGATAATTATACGTAGGTATCCCGTAATATGCCCGCCGCAGGAGAGGGCATTCCAAAATTTAGATGCACTGGAAAAAAACGATGACTTGTGGAGAAGATCGCACGTGGAGGAACTAAAAAGCAGCAACTTGTGAGGCGCAACGTCGATGATGGTATCGATAGAAAAGGCAAAGGTCTCCAACCTTTCTTCTCGGATCAAGAGAAGTAAGATCGACTCTATTCTCTAGGCAAATGTATAAGTTCACCGAATACACTCTAACTAGATTACAAAACCACATAACAATAAAAGACGAACCTCCTCTAAGACAAAGTGGTCTTTGGGGCGGCACTCCAATGGTAGCAATGTTGAAACCATACGTATTTTTTATCTTACACAGTATTAGATGTAACTTATTGCAAGCATTTACTAGTATATGGCATAGCATCTGTATTTTAAGCTAGATGTTTTCTCACCCTAATTAGAAACGCAGATCGGTTTCGCTCTAATTAGCGCTCCAGTGCGCTACACAAATTACCGCGAGAACATATTTTTCTTTGTTTCTTTTGTTTGTTTTTGGATATAGGAGTGGAGAATGCTGAATGCACACCTCATTCACACACCGTAGTGTGTGGGATATCGAGGTAGTGTGGGACTCCTACGCACTAAAACACTTCCTGGAGTGCCAGACCTTAATCCATACCTCCGTCAGAAAGATTTCACACAATGACGCTGAGATTTGAATTTTTCTATTCTGATTTGCCGCGGGGGCGTTATCGGGTAAGGATAAGCTTTGGACGCCCATGCCTATTAAGTGGAAGTTTCTCATCGTAGTCGGTGGTACTACTGAGAAGAGTATTTGGGTGAGAAGCGGCTTTTGCGAACTGAATGGTGGATAGTTGAGTTATAAACTCAAGTATCGAAGACATTTTCAGATCAGAGTAAATCTGACTGTTTCTGGCAAACCATGGCTCTCCCGTAACTATTCTCAGAATTTTATTCTGAATGATTTGGAGGGTCTTGATGTGTGTGTCGGTCGCGGTGGCCCATCCAGCGGATGCATAGGTGAAGGCTGGCCGGATAATGACTTTGTACATGAGCAGTTTGTTGTTCATGGACAATTTGGAATTTCTGTTACGAAGTGGAGAGAACTTCGAGATGAACATTGAAGTTTTCTGTCGGGCATGTTGGACATCGGGGGCGCCATGTTAAGCGTTTGTTGAGGAAAACCGAGAGGTATTTGGCGGAGTCTTGCCGGGGAATTACACGCTTGTCTAATGATGTGTTTGTGAGGTATGTGTGTCTCCTCTTGGAAAATAGGACTACTGAATATTGATCGAGGTTTATGGCTAGACATGATTTCCTGTGCCCGTCCTGCAGCTCGTCTACGGCGGTTTTTAGGCATTGGGTTATTATCCTCTGCTGAGTGGAGCTGATGAGAATGCTATAGTGTCGTCTGCATACAGTGCGTATGTCACGTTTAGGCGCGGTGTCGGTATGTCTGCCGTCTGCGACAAATATTGTACTACGGAGGGGAAATAGCAGAACCCTGCTGGAGGCCAGCCGTGGCTGAGGAGGTTCTAGATCGGGTTCGCGAGAAGACACCTATAAAGTAATACGTCTATGGTAGCCAGCCTCCTAAAACATTGTGAGATGTACGACAGGGTCGCCATCTCGGTGCGGAACCAGGTAGTATGTTGTCACGACAGCTCCAAATAACACAAAATGTTATAAAATAGAGACTGTGTACAATCAACTAACAATTTTGTAAATTGTCAGCTCTAGCCAATTTCTTCCCTAATACTGGGACAATGTATGTAAGCTGTATTACCGCTTGTTAACATACCCGCCAGGCAGCCTCGTATCTGGGGTTCCAGCGAATGCCTTCGCCCCAGGGCGCCAAATTCAAGTGTGGCACACCGACAGAGTTCATCGAAAGATCGATTATCAGTGGTAAACTGGAAACTAGACGAACAGACCTAAATGGAAGCAGCAAAACAAGATGGTCGGCAAAACACGAGGTGGGACTAATCGTAGCATTAAAATCCGATGTTGGCAGTTGTGCTACGCTCGTTTTTAGCCTGTTAACCGTCTAATAAGCTTTGATGAATATATAGAGTGTTAGATCAGACATTCAATCGACTCAATTTTTCCCGAAAGAAACACCAAATTTTCCAGGAAAACCTGATCAGATTTTTCTGGCTAACTCGCTTATAAAAGTCACTTACAAAAGGAAGGTAATCAGCAAATTTGATGAAAATCGGTTCATTATTTTTTGAGTTATCGGTATGATACATACATACATACATACATACCTATATATATATATATATATATATATATATATATATATATATATATATATATATATATATATATATATATATATATATATATATATATATATATATATAAACATATAAAAATATAAACTGACCCTGGATATGAGTTCTAGAAGGCGTAGTTCGCGCTTATTTGAAGAAATTTTTTCAAAATTCAAAAGTCGGGATCTCCTCATTAGTGCTTTTTTAAAGAAAATTCTTTAAAACGATGAGGATTGGCAGCGCTTACCACACTTAATTTAAATTTTGCATTTCTCAATGGTCACCAAATATTGAATATTTCGACTGAAGAACTACAGAAGAAGTGAGCAGATCTAACACGAAAATATGACTGAAACTTAAACACATTTGAATTCTGCCTCGGACTCGCCCTTTTTTAAAAACAAACTCCACTTTTCTCCTGCGACATAAGGCTAGCGCTTTCTATATCTCTTGCAACAGATATACACCCATGAATGCAGAATGCTTCCCAAATATTTGTAACTCAAACTTATTAGAAACTATCTGCGATCATCAATTGCCAGGAACGTTTATCGAGTCTCGCGATTCTCACAATCGAAAATCAAATCGCACATCAAATTAATTATAACGAGGCCATAGAGTTGTTTGCAGAACGAAGGCCTCGCAGTGCAAAATTTTAATTTTTGTTACTTATTTCGTAATTTTACTTCGACATCGTCACAACCTGTGGAAGTCTCGCATTAACGACAAAAATTCAAAATTTTTTCGTTGCTTAAACGTCGTAAAAAATATCATAACATATAGAAGACATGATTTGGGAACAAAAATTTGTTTGTCTGTCGGTCTGTATGTGTGTCTGTTTGTAGCCACGATAACTTTAGAACGAATTGATACATCGTCTTCAAATTTGATATACAGTTAGCAGTCGGCAAACAGACGGTTCGGATTGTTTTTGGGTAAAATCTCTTTAGGGGGAGGGGATGAATGGGGGGTGATTTGGTTAAAATTGACATTTTTTCGTTAAAACTCGAGTAATATAACGTTTTAGGGTTTATTTGTTAGAAAACTTTTAATTTCATCAAACATCTAGTATTCTGTGCTGAAATTAAATTAGAGGTTAAATGTATGGGGGTGCAATATTGTTGACAAAAAGGGAATGACTGGTGAGTGATTTGGTGAAAATTGACATTTTTTCGTTAAAACTCGAGTAATATAACGTTTTAGGGTTTATTTATTAGAAAACTTGCGCATCAAACATCTGGTATTCTGTGAGGAAATTAAGTTAGGGGTTGAATGTGTGCGGGTGGGATATTGTTCAAAAAAATCGATTTGTTTTTTTTCTAAAACGGCGTAAAAAGTCTGAAAACATAGAAAACTTGATTCTGAAACGAGAATTTTTTTGTCTGGCGATCTATCGGTCTGTCGGCATGTACGTCTCTCTGTTAATAGGCGCAATAACTTTCGAACGAATTGCGATATCATCTTCAAATTTGGTATCCAGTTAGCACCCGTAAATTAACGCTTCGAATTGTTTTTGGGTGAGATCGCTTCAGGGGGTAGGGGAGAAATAAGGGGTGATTTGGTGAAAATTGACATTTTTTCAATAAAACTCGAGTAATATAACATTTATAAAGTTTATGGGTACAGGCTTAGAAGTCATTAGGAAGCATGCGAGTTATTTGACCAACAACATCCTGATATACCGCCAATTGCAAGATCTACAGAAAGCAAATTGGTTGCCAAATTCACAGAAACGGGATCCGTAAATTATTTGCCTCAACAAGGTCGACCCCGAGTAAGTGAAGAAGTCAGATTGGATATATTGCTTAAAAGATGGATAGGGCGTCGAGGAGCAATTGAGTGGCCACCGCGTTCCCCAGACTTGACTCCCTTGGATTTTTTTCTTTGGGGTTATTTAAAATCGAAAGTTTATTTCACCAGACCAAAACGTTTAGAGGAGCTACAGCAAAGAATTTGCGCTGAAGTGGGGCAAATTAGTCCTGACATTTTTAAGGGCAGTGTACAAAGTGTTTACGCTCGTATCAGTCAGTGCCAAATGGTAGGTAGAGACCAATTTGAACATTTGCGCTATTTTGTTTGTTTTCCTTGATTCAATAATGTTTTTCTATTAAACTTACGTTTCCATTTTATAAGTAAAAATGCTATTTTTTCCAAAAAAATTGTTATGCAAGGTACCAATTTTTTTTTGATCATCATTTAAGTAGTAAAGAGGTCTATGGAAAAACAGCAAACAAATATGGTTGTCATTTAAAAAACCTATGATGACGTTACCGTTGAGAAATAGGTGACGTCATAAATGTAATGTTGACGTCATAAGTTGGCAATTGTAAAGATAAAATTGTCCTGTCAGAGCGTTTTTCTTGAAAAAATTAAATAACGCATTTATGAATTATGTCCCAAACTTTATCATCACAATGTATAACAAGAGACATCAACAGATTTCATCATCGTTTGGACTCATCAATATGTCATACTTATGCTCCAACAAGTCAGCCTTAAGGCAGGCATTTTCACAATAGTCACTGGAGAATAGGGCGAAGCGCCATTATCTCTGGCTCTGTGGCGGTGCTAGCAGTGGCGGATTTGCCCTAAGGCCCAGTAGGCCCGGGCCTAGAGCGGCCAGATATTAGGGGCGGCCAATAAAGTAAATTTATTATATAGTCTATATGATGGGTGCTGAGAAAGGGGCGGCTGGTACTTACTACATGGCCTGGGGCCTAGCGCGGCCAAGGCTGCAAATCCGCTACTGGGTGCTAGGCTTCCACAATAGCCTTCACGTACACACATTATAGCACCTAGTGAGTAATGTGATTCAATGTCCGTCGTGGTATTAGCCAGGGAAATAGTTGTTTTTGCTTGCTAGTTTTCCTTCCACAGCTTCGTTTTTGCTGTACTGTGTGTACGCGAAAGCTGCTGTGGAGGAAGCCTAGAGCTCTCACAAAACAGGAGATGGCGCTTCGCCCTATTCTCTATTCCATTTCAATGAAATAGGTTTTATTGCACACCTTGAGGGTGATTCTTCGTTTATTGTACAAATACATGGGGAGCGGCGACTGTCCTCCCCACTCGCCCCTGTATGCGCCAGTGTCTGAAGGACAGAACTAAATTTGTGACTTACGTAATCATTGTATCCGTATCATTGTTCAATGTATTTCATAAACTCTATGTGTAAATAACTTTTGCAATAATTCTGTAAAAAAAAAACTGGTCGAATAGAAATAGGAATATCGTTGCTCATATTTTTTATGAGGCTAAAAACTATGTGTTTTTAAGATACATGAACTTTGTTGTTGTGCCACAAGATGAGTGTTACTCGCTTTTTGAATATTTGGAGATTATAGAGGCTGGTCTAACAGGGCGATCAAGTTTAATATCTCCTTTATTAAATAATTTCAAAATAAAAACTCTGGACGTAGCAAGTGCGTTATGGAAGTGAATTTTCATAAAAATGTTTTTAATTACAAATATATCGCTCTAATGCGAGCAGGCATCAATTTGGTTACCGGTATAACCTATATAGTAGGAACAATGTACCATATTTTATCAAAATAATTATTTCAAAATGTACAAAAATTTTCCAAAAATAAACTTTTAATGTTTCCGAGAAAACTGGTCTCCTAGCCAATGAACCTTAGGTTATTGAAATTTGAAACATTTAATAAAAATTCGCATTCAAAACGCCCTTGCTGCGTTCATACAAAGATTTTCCGAAAATAAAGTTAAATGTTGGTTTCCTAACCAACAGAACTTACGTTAATAGCAAATTGAGTTATTGAAATTTGAAGGATTTAATGAAAATTTGCTACCAAAACACACTTACTGCGTCCAGATTTTTTTCTTACAAACATGCATCATATTTCGATAAAAAAATGCTAAAATGCAGTCACGAATTTGTTCTACGAAAATTTGCTAAAAATTATAGACCGTTAAACCATAAACTTCACTAAACTTACAGTGAAAGCATCAACTTAACTAAACCGACAGCCAAAGCATCAGAGAAACGGTCTATTTGAAATGAATTTTCTGTAAATATTTTAGTAAAATGAAGGGCAATGACGGTTGAATCTGAAACCTAAGGATTCGCAGAACAATTTTCTCACAACATTTTCTTTTCACAATCCGTATTTGTTACACATTCTTTGCCTAAACATTGCCAATTTTGACGTTTTAAATTGCGAGTGACGTCTTGAGGAAAACTCCAAAATTTGTTTCTTTAGCTGCCCGTAACTTTTTTGTCCTTAGACTTAGAGACCTAAATTTTGGTACATGGTTCAGTCTTTATAATAAAAATAAGCGTACCAAACTTGTTTGCCGTCACTTTGTTATTTCCGGAGATATTAATTTTTTTTAGAATGAATGAATTAGTGTATTATATGGTAACTATGCAAAATAAACAATGTATTGACTTAATTGTCAAACATCAATTTAAACCACCGAGTAGTTATTTTCTCTTATTTGAATTATATATAACAAGACGCTAAAATGTTTATTCGCGATAATAATCTATCATGAGAAATATCCCAATAGAAGCCAACCACACAGAAGCGTCTTTGAAAGACTGATGCCACGTTTTCACGAAATGGGGAACATGATGATGATACAAGAAGACTGAGAGAATTAAGCCTGTTTTGAACGAATAGAAAGAGTTGATAGTAAATTTGATAGTGATAGAAGACCCTCATATCAGCTCCATAAAAATAGCAAGGGAAATTGATATCAGACCTCTGTTTTACGAATTTTACGTAAAAACAAATTTCACCCATACCATATTTAACTCCTCCAAGAACTGTACCATGATGATCATCAAAGGCGACTATCATTTTGTCACTGAGCACAGCAGCAAATCCAAATATATACAAGTTTTCAACTTTCTGTTGTTCACTGATAAAGCAACATTTCATAAGAACATACATGTCAACAGACATAACTTTCTTTACTATCATACTGAAAACCCTCACTTTACTCAAACCACTAGGAAAATAGGTGGCTTTACTCACACGACTAGTCAAAATAGGTGGTCTCTTAACGTCTGTGGTGGAATTATTGGAAATTTTGCCATCGGTCCGCATTTCTTTGAAGAACGACTCACTGCACAGCGACATCTTCAGTTTCTAAGATAAGACCTTGGACCATTATTAGACCAACTGCCTGTTAGCATACGTGATCATATGTGGTTAATGCATGGCGGTGTCCCAGTTCATCATACAGCTAACATTCATGCTTTTCTTAACCAACAATTTCCAGAATGCTGGATTGGGAGAGGAGGGCCGAATACATGGCCGCCTAGGTCACCTGATCTAACAAAAATAGACTTCTTTTTATGGGGTTATGTAAAAAATTTAGTTTATAAGACACAACCGTCGACAAAAGAAGATATGAAGGCAAGAATCCGTGGTGTATTTGATATATTAATTTAAGTGTATTACGAGACGCTAACTTTTCTTTTGAAACTTGCTCAAACTTATGTGCTGAGCAAAATGGTGGTCATTTGGAACATTTAATTAGCTAGCTTTCGCTGTTTTTGTGGTTTTTATATCATTGTTATCACAATTTTCCGTGATTTGATACATTCTAATTTCTGCTTTAAGTTTTTTTTTCAATATCACTAAATCGAATAGCCTTTCATTTATACTTGTTAATTTTTTCCATTCAAATTTTCTTTTCTAGTAATTATTTTAATTTGAGGAATATTTTTTCTCCATGCTTTTGTATATTTGTATAATACATTCTTTATGAAATATGTTACAGTTGAAACAAGCCTACATTTGCAAGTTTTCTAAAATTATAAAACGAGGTCGGATGTATCGAAATTTTTTAGTTTTTACTCACCCTGTATACTGTTTTCCAGGAATTTTTCCTTTGTTGATTGAAGTTGAAAGAAGAACACTTTTTCAGATTTTTGGCATGATAGTGTTGCATCCTGACATTATTAATGAAGATACAGACCGTCATGTGCCTCTGATGTTTTAGAAAAGTGACCATAACTTTTGAACGACTCTGTATAGACCCCAACAACTATACACTGGATGAATCGGCAAAACAAGAGGAATCCAGAAATGAAACAATATACAGGTGTACCATTTGACACAAGTGAAGTTTGGGTTGTATCTAACTTATGAAACACCCTGTATATGTAAAAATAATTTTAGTTTGTAGCTAACGTTAGTACCGGCTGCAGTGCTATCGGGGCGGCAAAACCGCGGACGAGCCCTGAGAAAGAAAACTGCAACTTTGGTTCCAAATTTTTTAATGAATAATAAAAGAGATATTGAACTTAAACGCACTGTTGTACCACTCTGTATATCTCCGGAAATATGTCTCACGAAGTTTAGCTGCTCTGCGAAATAATGAGGTTTTGGAACAAACTGTTCTAGAAATGGGTATTTGACATTAAAAGTGTGCGCTTTTCGACTACAACGGGTTTGCCGATTAAAAGTCGTAAGTGGAGGTACAATGCAGTTTCCAAGGAGCAATGGCGATAGTAATATCGATAGAAGAGGCAGATATCGCCGAATTTTCTCCTGTGGGCTAGATAGGTGACACTGACTGTGATAAATCAATCTGCTATACGGCGAACAGCTCGTTTCTGATTAGAATCTAGAAGGGAAGAGGCTGTCTTTAGGACAGCAGCTCAAAAATGACAACAATATTCCAACTGTAGACGTAGACGTATATGTGCTTTATACAGGGTCAGAAACTGCTGTGATGAAAACAAACTTTTAATCCAAAACAGAAACCCAAGCTTACTCTTTAGGAACTTGCTGAATTTGGAATTGTTTCCAGGAAGATGGAAATAAGTTTCAAAGTAATATGGTTCACAAAAGTAAAATCAACCTAATTGCAATTTGAGTTGAATTATAACTCCAGATGATCCGCCAAAGCACTTGCTTTATCTACATCCGTGTAAAGGATGCCGTTTTTACAATAAAGTGGTGAGATCAGAACTTTTTGTTAACGAAGAGCCTTGGACATTTGTCATATGGAATTGTCTTAGGTGGACAGAGTCTGCAGGTGTTCCTCGCAACGGTTGTTATAGAGTTCTGAGGGCGAATCGGACTTGTTTGATGAGTCCGTTAGCATTTTGTCTGTCGGTGGGATTTCGGGTGCGTTGAACCTAGTCTACACACACGGTTCATTTATTCTATCATTTCTTTAATACCGGACGGACACAGGAGATTATTAGTGTTTTGTTTGTTGATGTTATAGAAAATGATGAAAACTCGGAAAGTTAAGATGATTTGCCTTTAGTGACTTCCAGACTGAATAACAGGAATAAAGTATACCCGTGCCAAAACGAAGGATGGTCGTAAATGTTACGTGGACGGATGAAGATATGCCACCAAAGAAATTCCCTGAATGGCAAAACATAACTATCTCAGCAAACAGTAAGTCCCCAGTGGATCTGTTCAGATATTTGTTGACGACGATGTATCGGAAATCTTGGTCAACTACGCAAATATATATCCATTACGAAGGATGAAATGTTATGCTTCATCGGCATTCTGCTTTTGAGCGGATATAACACAGTTTCTCGTCGTAAAATGTATTGGGAAAATGCAGAAGATACGCACAATGAACTAGTGTGTAACGCCATTTCGCGTGATCGATTCCAGTACATCATGCCTAACATACACTGTTGCGACAATACAACCTTAGACGATAATGACAAATTTGCCAAAATGAGACCAATTTTTAATGCCTTGAATAAGAAATTCAAAGAATTGTGTCCTGTTGAAGAATGCCACAGCAGCGACGAAGCGATGGTTTCCTACTATGGGCGTCATAGTTGTAAACAGTTCATACGTGGGAATCCCATACATTGGCGATACAAGCTGTGGGTAGGCGCAACTAAATTAGGTCATATTACCTGGTTCGATCCATTCCAAGGATCTTCCACAGTAATCGAGGAATAATATAAGCACTTAGGATTACGAGCAAGTGTAGTTTTGCGATATGCTGGAGTTCTTCAAGCAATCCAAAATCAGACGTATCACTTATTCTTCGACAACTTCTTTAGTTCATTTTCATTGTTAGTGGAGTTAGAAGAAATTAACCTTCATCCGGGCGCGTCCCTCATCGTAGCACAGGCGGGCGCCTGACGGTAATTTACCGCACTCGCATTTTCGCCTCATTATCACTATAATATGCCATCTAAATGTTTCGAATTTGGGTATTCTTGTTAAAATTCTTTTAGTACACATATCCCAACACTAAAACTTTTCTATTTTGTAAATCCATAATAAAAAGTTGACTCGTAAATAATTAACATTTTTTACACTGTTTGGTATGTCCATTGTTACTAAGGAAAATAGTAAGTATAGAATAAAGGAGTACATGAACTCAACAAAAGTATAGAATGTAATAAGTATAAAGTAAAATAAAGTGTATCCTTTAAGTTACAACACCAACATAAAGAAATTCATAACAATTTTTACTGACGAAAAACTAAAAACGATCCTACGACTATAAACAATTATTTCAACCTACTAATCTCTGTTTTCGTCTGCGCCCTCTTCTGATGTTTAGTTTGATATTGCACAATTGTCACACCTATGCTGGGAATGTTTTTGACAAACGCTCTGATCACAAGCATGGCAAGACAGTTTCGTTATATTATTTTTTCTTGACCCACAAATGAAGCAAAAAAGACGTCTATTTGAAACGGTCTCTGTATTGCTTCTACTTTGGTTTTCTTCTTCTCTGTATTCTTTCAGGAAAATAGACAAATATTTTGGCAAGTTTGGGATTTTTGCTCCTTCTCTCAAATTTTCATCCATCAGTTGCATGCTCAGGTCTTTGAGATAATCACGTCTTGGAAAGGTTTCCTCAGGATTATTCATTTGATAAATCCTCATCGAGTTGATCCCGGCAATATCAATATTTCTGAAGAAAATGACCATAGGCCATCTGTTAGTTCTTCTGGAAGTGGATATTCGCGAACACATAAGATCAACAGTGTCCACTCCTCCTTTCGTGGCATTGTAATCCATTATCTTAATCGGTTTACCGGTTTTATTATCGACCTGATTGCCGAAGCACAACAACCCTCTTTTTTTGTAGCGAAAGAGATCAAAGTTGATTCGTCATTACAACCAAATAAATGACTGCCAGGAACAAGATTTTTATTTTCGGACACAAACTCAGGTGGAATTTCAGCCTTATTATTTCCTAGTGTGCCTACAAATATCACGCCAACAGATAATAAATATTGGGCCAACGGATAACTACTGAAAAATATATCTGTGGTAACGTTTCGATTCGTCCGCTTCAAAGGTTCCGTCAATATTCTTCACAATATCGTAAGGTTTATTGGGGGTCACGTAAGGCCCAGGTGGTTGAACCCTACAATACACCTGCATATTATATGTATAAAACGTTTGTGAGTCACAGAGGGCGTTAATTTTCAATCCATACTTGGCCGGCTTTTGAGCCATGTATTGAATAAACTTGCAGCGTCCGCGAAAAGCCACCAGCATTTCATCAACAGTTACACTCTCTCCTACATTGTATGCTGCTTGACAATTGCCAATGAATTTTGTAAGAAACTCTCGAATTGGAGCTAGGCTATCAAATTTTACTCGGTCTTCACGAGTTGTAACATCATCAAAGCGAAGAGATCGGAGTAGCAGGCGAAATCGTCTTTCACTAAAATTATCTCTCAAAATTATCAATCCTGTCCCGTCCTTTGTAAAAAATTCTGAAAAATCAGCACGGTTGGCGCGTTTTACTCCAATTAGGAACAAAGCTCCAAAAACTGCCTTTATTTCTGACCTTGAGGTCGGCTTGTAGTCTCTCTCGCGTATCGGAGTCTCAGACAATTCCATACGTTCAGCTAACTTTTAGCAATAAAAATGTTTGTATAGTTGACTATGTCATCAATCATTTCCAATGAAATGATTTGAAGAAAACATTCAAGTTTTGATTTTCATCTTCTAGCCTCTCCCTTGGGACCAGGAATGGTTTTTATGATGTTTTTGACCTTGTTCTTGCGGTAATAGAAAGAGACGGTTCGAAAATGTCCTGGATTTTTGTGGCGATTGCGTCATTTCAAACCCAGAAGAGACCTGACCGCGTTCGTGCGGCTCGGTCTAATGAAAACATTGCAGCAGTTAGTGAGAGTGTTGACCAGCATCTTTCTACCTCCATTCGGCATCATTCTCAGCAATTAAGACTTTCACGAAGCAGTTTACAGCGAATTTTGACTGTATTTTCATACATACAAGATTCAATTGGCACAACATTTTAAGCCAGCAGAACATGAGCAGCGCCGAACGTTCACCGAATGGATCTTATACAGCAACAAATTAATGGTGACTTTTTGAACGAAATGATCTTCTCCGATGAGGTCTGTTTAGAACTTGTTGGCTATGTCAACAAACAGAATTGTTGCATTAGGGGAGCTGAGAATCCAAGAGTGGTGCTTTAACGTCCCATGCATCCACCACCACGAGCCGCTGTTTGGTGCGCATTTTGGGCTGGCGGAGTGATTGGACCGTTATTCTTATAGAATGCGGCTGACAATGCGGTCACCTTCAACGGCGTTCATTACTGTGAGATGATAAACAACTTCTGTTGGTCTGAAATTACTGAACTGGATCTCGAAAACATTTGGACAACAAGACGGCGTAACCTGCGACACAGCAAACTAAACAATGGAATTGGTGAAGAAGAGCTTTGATGGGAGAGTTATTTCGCGCCGAGACGATGTGAATTGGCCACCAAGCTGATGCAATTTGACGCCGTTGGATTTCTTTGTTTCTGGATTTGTTGAAAGAAAAGGTGTATGCCAATAACCCAAGAACAATTCCTAAACTGAAAGACAAGATGATGAAATTGAGCCGGCACTATGCCAAAATATCATCAAAAGGACCAATGAGTGCCATTAGTCACGAGGGGGCTATTTATTGGATATTGTGCTCCATACATAACCACCACATCTACACCCTTTATTACAATAAAAAAACACGGCGTTTTTTTTCAAATTTCAAAATAGGCGGTCATAATGAGACACGCAGTAGGTCGGTGGGCTTTGTTCATCAGAACAGGTAGATTTCGGCATCATGTGAAATATTTGAACATCAATATATGTACCTGTACCTACAGACGCATTTTATACGCCGATAATGATCTAGGTATGCCTGGCATTTTTTATAATTAATGACAAAGTTACCTAATTAGAGATTTGTCAAATCCCGAAGAAATTGAACATTCAGTTCGTTTTCAAAGGTTTCATAAGTAGATGTTTCAGTGCTTAGTCTGGTCCTTCACGTTCTCCTGAAAGCCTCTAATGATGTATTTACAGGCAATAATTATTCTTTGTCTCATATTAATCAAATTAAATATTTCTGATAACACGGCAACAAAATAATTTGAATATAAATTAAAGTTTGAATTATGTCGGTAGATATTTAACTCCGTACTTTATATATACGCCTAAATTTTGATTATCTTATTTCCATTATTATGCTTGAAATACAGAGTAGAAGTTTCGAAATTATCCATTCCACGGTTATATGTAACTAGTAGCGTGGCCCATCGATGTAGCGGGCATCATCAGCTTTGTTTATCCGAAGATGACGATTGCTAACGGATTGGGCGACTACAGGAGCGAAATAGACTGGAGGGTCTGTGCCGTAGCTTTCCGTGAAAGCAGCACAATGTAGCCTAGCTATTCGCACCGAAATGGTGACGTCAGTGAAGGGAGATAGCATCACCGGTATTGCCCGCGAGAGACAAAGAGACGTAGAGAAGAACTTATCAGAGTAGGGAGTGAGTCGACCCAACCTAAACCACAGTCAGGCCTGTTCAGCAATCACTCCGAATGCCGGAATAGAGAGAGAGGGACTATGTTTTATGCATGGTATCGATTGTTGGACAGGCCCACAACGGCTGAGTCACAGTAATTGATAATAACTTAGGCATTGCTCGTTTTCTCTGGTTGATTCTTGCGTTGGGTGTTTGGATACGACGTGGCGCAACCTATACGTAGAATTTTATATTATAGATTTTGAACATTAACATGGATTGACAGGCTGGATGGCGATGGCTGGAGTCTGGAGGATCCACTGCTCTCGCAATGCTGATGTGCTGATATCGCGTTTAGTAAAATTTAAAACAATGGCATCGATGTTCATTTGTTTTCTAATTATCTGTCTTTTTAATTGCAGCACTCTTCGATTCTTGTTAAAGCGACGGAGATTTATACCCACCTACATGCCATTAAACTTATTACATAGGTACTTTACAATATCAAAAACTCTTGAAGCAGGATGTGCGTTATGGTGACGAATATTTTAAAGAATTATGAATCAATCATATTACACTATCTTAAACAGGCAAATGTAGTCTCTGAGAAAAATATCTGCAACACAGAAAATGTCGCACGTTAAAACAAACTCTGATTTAAATGTTGGTTGGCATTTTAGCGAATTTTTGGTAGAAAAAACACAGCATAATCAACTTCTTATGCTCTGGAAAAAACTCGATCCAAGGAGATAGCTGCTTTAAAACTTGAAAGAAAACGTTTTCAAATGAGCGTGAACTACCTACACTATAGAATCTACCTATTTACGAGTTCAGCTTTAGTTTTTAAATGTTTATATGTGAATATCATCATCACAATCAAAGGCGATGTCGCCTTGTCGTAACCATGATTATCTGTCTACAGCAGATTTTTTATTTCATTGTAACTTCTGCATTTATCAGTTGTGCCAGGTTTTCCAGATTTTTTTGTCTAGTGTATTTATAAATACACTTTGGAGAACCCGATTTCAGCATAACACATTTTAAAAACCTTGCCACCGTTTCGCTAACAAGGTTAACATCATCAGAATATGTACCTATATACCTAATCAGCACATTTTTAAGGACCTGACGATCGTTTCGCTAACCAGGTTAGACTCACCCGAATATGTATAATCACAACGCATTTTTAAAGACCTGACGATCGTTTCTCTAACAATCTAGCATCATCAGAATATGTATAATCACAGCGCATTTTAAAAGACCTGAAGATGGTTGCGCTAACAAGGTTAGCATCATCAGAGTATATATAATCACAACACATTTTTAAAGACCTGTCGATCGTTTCGCTAACGAGGGTAGCGACATCAGGGGATGTGTGTGATATAATCACAACGCATTTTGAAAGACTTGACGATCGTTTCGCTAACAAGTGAACATAATCAGCATATGTATAACACAACGCATTTTAAAAGACCTTACTTTCGTTGCGCTAACAAGGTTAGCGTCATCAGATGATGTACAATCACAACGCATTTTTAAAGACGTGGCGTTCGTTTCGCTAACAAAGTTATCGACATAAGAGGATGTACAATCACAGCGCATTTTTAAAGACCTGTCGATCGTTTCGCTACCAAGGTTAGCCTCATCAGGGGATGTATAATCACAACGCATTTTTAAAGACCAAATGATGTATTCACAAGGTTAGGAAAATGATCGTCAGGTCTTTAAAATGTGTTGTGGTTAATTAATTGGGTTCTGCAAAGTGTACTTAGCAGTGCTCATCACAGGTTCCGATCTTCACTTAGTGAACTCTATAGTAGGTACTTAATTAAGCAGATTATTCCACGGTCAGCATTTTGAAGTTTTCTTTCCAAAAAATATGTTTAGAATCATCACTGTGTAGACAAACCTCAAGATAAATGTTTTTTCAACCCTCCAGAAACTTACGGGTCCCGGAGCGAATACATGTGCCAGGCGGGAAAAGAGTTAAAAGGAAATATAAATACAAAATGCAAACAAAAGTCTTATACTTCTATAAGCTTTTTTACATTTGCAAGTATAGGTACATCCTTTTAATCTTGCCTATCCCGTAAAGCAACCCTATTCGGTATGGATCCGGCAAATTTCTTGAGTATTGAAACCACAACATTTCGCTCGTCGTTTATGCATAGTGTAGGTAGTTCACGCTCATTTGAAAACGTTTTCTTTCAAGTTTTAAAGCAGCTATCTCCTTGAACCGAGTTTTTTCCACAGCATAAGAAGTTTATTATGCTGTTTTTTTCTGCCAAACATTCTCTAAAATGCCAACCAACATTCAAATCAGAGTTGGTTTTAACGTTCGACATTTTCTCTGTTGCAGATATTTTTCTCAGTGACTACATTTGCCTGTTTAAGTTACTGTAATCTGTTTGATTCATAATTCTTTGAAATATTCGTTACCATAACGCACATCCTGCTTCAAGAGTTTTTGATATTGTAAAGTACCTATGTAATACGTGGTTACCATGTTTCCAAAAAAGAAGTTAAAAATCAGACATCGCGCTACCGTCCCCAAAAGACATCCAGTTCACCTAATTAAAAAGCACGCAGAACGGGAAACCACATCAACCACCCCCGGGGAAGTTGAAATTCAAGCATGTTTCGGAAAAAAATCATAAAACGGATATCGTGCCACCGCATGTCCCACCGAAAGATGCACGGTTAGCTAACCAAAAAGCCAGGGAAAGGGAAAACCACATCGCAATACACCCCCGCAGATGTCCAAGGAAAGGAGAAACTTCATACTAACGGGCTGCACTCCTGATCAACCACCTTATTCACCCCTGGGAAATAACCAAAATGTAAAAATAGCATGAACGTGCATGTAAGGTGGTGAGCTTCTATCAACAGTCGATTTATCTAACATTGACTATGGGATAATTTTCAAAATCAGCCAAACTCGATTATAGTATATCGCGACTATTTAAAGCTTTTCTTTTTCAAGGGGCACGATTTAGGCTCCTAAAACCTAGATCAGCTACAATTATTAAATGTTTTTATGTGCATCAGCTAAGAATATGCGAAAAGCATAATCAACCAAGAGCAAAAAATGACTTCTACCGATCAATAAGGGACAACGTCACCTCATGTCCAAACAATACCTGACAATTCTGGTCTATGCCAAAAAGTATAGGCAGAAATTTTATCACATTTCCTCCCCTGGTTTCTAATGATGGAGTATTCGCTGTATCGTCAAAAGCAAAGGCTGATCTATTCTCCCGTGTATTCGCTTCAAATTCCACGCATGATCCGCAAGGAATCTGAGCCATTCCAGCTGTAAGTCAAAAATTAAGGAAATATTATTAAGCCATCGTAATGTTAAGCACACATTAAAAACTGTAGGCATCAAGAGACATCAGGATCTGATGAAATCCCAGTAATCAATCTTAAAATGTGTGCTCCTGAACTGACTCCAATCTTATATCACCTTTTTTCGATGTCTTATAAGATTGGGGTATTTCGATATTCCTGGCAACAAGCTCAAGTTCAGGCTGTCCCTAAAAAGGAACTATCGTCCATCTTCCATTCTATCAGTTTTGTCTAAAGTTATGAAAAAAGTTATCAATGCAGAGTTTATAAAATGTCTCGAGAATCAAACATCCTAACTGATCGCCAATACGACTTTCGTCAAAACCGATCTACCTACTGCCGATATTCTGACATACGCCACTCATCTTTAGAGTTCTGCCCTCGAAAAATTTCGAGAAGGTCATGCAATTCCATTGGATATTTATTAAGCCTTTGATCTAGTTTGGCATACTGCACTCCTCAATAAACTTTCGTCATACGTATTACCTTTCAAACACTGCTTATGGATATCTAGTTTTCCGAAGGAGCGCTCTTTGCATGTTATTATTGATGGTATTTCATCAGATAAATTGGAAATTATTGCGGGTGTGCCACAGGGTTCCACCGTAGCTACCACGGTTTTTCTTTTGTATATAAATCACCTGTCAACAACCAACAATCCGATCTACAGGTACACTGATGATAGTACTCTTCAGAGCGGATGATTTTTCAAATCACTTCTGTCGTTGAGATCGAGCTTAAGGTGGAGGGTAGGTTAGTTTAGATGAGCAAAAAGGGTCAGCATTGGCCTAATTGCCAGTGAGCATCTTACCTTTACCTACTCTTCAGAGCACGTTCCGCCGGCTGTTTCTAGCTCCTTATCAATGAGAGTCGAAGGTAACCAACTCCATAAATGACCCAGATCAAAGAGAGCTGTGGAGCTGCTAGATCTTAGCATAGAACACAGAAACATAACAGGTCTCTTGACGGGACACATGGCCGTCAAGAAACACCCCAAAACGGGGGAGGAATCAGCCCAGCACATTTTGTGCGATTTAAAGCTCTGGACCGCAGAAGACAACTGATCTACGGTCAGTCTAGACCGGAGACAGAGCAATATAAAACTTCACCCTACCAATCGCTGTGCAGACTAGTTCAAGGTGATTTTGGAGTGGGTGGAGTAAAAAGACTAAGGGCATGCACAATAAACCAAAGGTTGCAGCGCTATCGGGGTTGCGAGGCCGCGGACGAACCCTGAGGGAGAAAAAAAACTGCATAAATGATGGCCTGTCTAAGATTTTTAGCTTGCGCTCTGCAAATCTAGTTATGCTTACTGATTTTAAAATACATAATTGCATCTCGTCTAGGAAAAGTAGCATACATACAGGCTGGTCCAACAGTGTGTTCAAGTTCAATATCTCCTTTATTATTAGATAATACAAAAATTTTGGAACAAAAGTTGCAGGTACTAACGTTAGCTACAAAGTTTTTTTTTGCATATACAGGGAGTTGCCTAAGATAGATACAACCCAAACTTCACTTTTTAAATGGTACAGCCTGTATATTGTTTCATTTTTGCCTTCCTCTTTTTTGCCGATACATCCAGTGTAAGTTGTTCTGGTCTACACAGATCGTTCAAAAATTATTGCCACTTTTCTAAAACATCAGAGGCACATTTGACGGTCTGTATCTTCATTAATAAGTCAGCATGCAACACTCTATCATGCCAAAAATCTGAAAAGGTGTTCTTCTTTCAACTTCAATCAATACAGAAAGAATTCCTTGAAAAGAGTATACAGGGTGAGTAAAAACATTGAAGTCAAGTTTTCTCGAGAAATTCAAATGGAACACCCTGCATACTATAATCAATTTCGAGACATCAACAAATGTTATTTCAGTTTCATGAAGTATTCCCTATACCTAAAACCAGTATTTACTGAGATATTGGATGTTCTTTATGAAAAAAGGTACATTTATACACAGGAACGAATTAATGTATTATTTTTGAAACACCTGTATACAGTTTGCTGTCTGGACGCCTCTCGGTTTGATTATTAATTAATCGTCTATTGGGGCATATGAAGAATTATATTAAGATTTACGGTTACTACTTCTCAAAACCTAGTACGTTTTTTCTCCCTCAGGGCTCGTCCGCAGCTTTGCCGCCCCGATAGCACTGCAGCCCTAAACCCAGTACTTATTCCGACCTTGCTTTATTATTTCAGAAAACTTACAAATGTCAGCTTGTTTCAACTGTGACATAATTCCTTAAAGAATGTATCGTTACCAATATACAAAAGCATGGAGAAAAAATATTCCTCAAATAAAAATAATAAGTAGAAAAGAAAATTTCAATGGAAAAATTTAACAAGTATAAATTAAAGACTATTCGATTAAGAAATATTGAAATAAAACTTAAAACTTAAATTAGAATGTATCAAATCACGGAAAATTGTGATAACAATGATATAACAACTACAAAAACAGTGAAAACTAGTTAATTAAGTGTTCTAAATGAGCACCACTTTGCTCAGCACATAAGTTTAAACGAGTTTCAAAAGAATAGTTAGTGTCTCGGAATACACTTAAGTTAATATTATCAAATACACCACAGATTCTTGCCTTCATATCTTCTTTTGTGGACGGTTTTGTCTGATAAACTATCTTTTTTACATAACCCCATAAAAAGAAGTCCCTTTTGGTTAGATCAGGTGACCTAGGCGGCCATGCTTTTGGCCGTCCTCTCCCAATCCAGCGTTCTGGAAAATGTTAGTTAAGGAAAGCATGAATATTATCTGGTATGATGAACTGGGGCACCATCATGCACAAACCACATATGATCACGTATGCTAACAGGCAGTTGGTCCAAGGTATTCTTACAGAAACTGAAGATATCGCTGTGTAGTGAGCCGTTCTTCAAAGAAATGCGGACCGACGACAAAATTTCCAATAATTCCACCTCAAACGTTAAGAGTCCATCCATTTTGACTAGTCGTGTGAGTAAAGTGAGGGTTTTCAGTAGAATAGTAGTAAAAGTTTTGTCTGTTTACATGTCCGTTCTTATGAAATGTTGCTTCATCAGTGAACAACACAAAGTTGAAGAATCTTGTATCTCTTTGGATTTGTTGATGTGCCCAGTGACAAAATGGAAAGTCGCATTTGATGATGATCATTGTACAGTTCTTGGAGGAGTTGAATATGGTATTGGTGAAATTTGTTTTTACGTGAAATTTGTAAAACAGAGGTCTTACTGATATCAATTTCTCTTGATATTTTTCTTGACCTGATTTGTGAGTCTTCTATCACTTTCAAATTTACTATCAAAATTTACTATGAACTCTTTCTCTTCGTTCAAAACAGGTTCTCTGTCTTCTCGTATCCTGTGTTCCCCGTTTCGTCAAACCGTGGCATCAGTCTTTCAAAAGCGCTTCTGTGTGGTTGTCTTCGATTGACATATTTCTCATGATAGATTTTTCTCGTGAATAAACAGTTTTTGTTATTTGCTCCTAACACATACATAAATCATATCAATCATTTCTTGTGGAGAGGAATTTATTTTAGCATCTTGTTATAATTCAAATAGGAGAAAATAACTACTCGATAGTTTGAGTTAATGTTTGACAAGTAAGTCAATACATTTTTTATTTTGCATAGTTACGATATAATCCACTAATTCGTTCCTGTGTATAAATGTACTTTTTTTCTTAAAAAATACCCAATATCTCACTAAATACTGGTTTTAGGTATAGGGAATACTTCATGAAACTGAAAGAACATTTGTTGATGTATCGAAATTGATTATACAGGTATTACATTTGAATATCTCGTGAAAACTTGACTCCAGTGTTTTTACTCACCCTGTATACCGTTTTCAAGGAATTCTTTCTGTATTGATTGAAGTTGAAAGAACACCTTTTCAGATTTTTGGCACGATAGAGTGTTGCATGCTCACAGATTAATGAAGATACAGACCGTCAAATGTGCCTCTGATGTTTTAGAAAAGTGGCCATAACTTTTGAACGACTCTGTTTAGACCCCAACAAGTTACACTGGATGAATTGGCAAAACAAGGGGAGAAAGAATATACAGGGCTGTACTATTTTAAAAAAGTGAAGTTTGGGTTGTATCTAACTTATGCAGTACTTCGTATATGCAAAAATAATTTTAGTTTGTAGCTAACGTTAATCCCTGCAAATTTTGATCCAAATTATTATTATTTGAATAATAAAGGAGATATTGACCCTGAACGCACTTGGACCACCCTGTATGTTCAAAAAACTAGCAAAATACTGCTCAAAAAGTCACCACATTTTCTACATTGGGTATAACTGCTGCAGAAGATCTTTGCAAGCATTTACATATTTCCAATATTGCAAAAGCAGCAGCGAAGAAGTTTCGGTTTCTGTTTCGTGTTAAGAGTTCGTTTCCATCACAGTATAGCTTCTGGCGCTGTACAAAGAACCGATACGTCCACAGATGTAATATTGTTCTGATGTCTAGAGTGCTTCCCCAGAGCCAACTTTGTCCCTCCTAGATTTGTTTAAAAACGAACTGTTCGCCTTATAGGATATTCACACATTACAATCAATCTTACTTGCCCAGACCACAGAAGATCTCTGCCTCATCTATCGACGCTATTATCGACATTGCTCTACAGAAATTGCTTCGTTACTACCTCGGCTGGCGACCTTTAATCGGCAAACCCGTATTGGTCAAAAAGCGCACGCTTTTAGTGTGAAATTAATCACTTGTAGAACAGTTCGTTACGAATCCTCGTCCTTTCCTACAACATCTAAGCTTTGGAATGGGGTCCCGGCAACCATATTTCCGAACACATATAATAATAATTATTATTTAATAATAATAATTGATATCTGCAGTAGATTTTAGTACACAAAAAAAAAACTAATTACATGTTAAGCTAGCTGTAAACATACATACAAATTTCGGGACGCAGCAAGTACGTTATCTCAGTGAATTTTCATAATAATTTTTCAATTAGTACGGCATATTACTAAAAGTAATATTTTTAATTTAAACAGACGTCGAAGATCGGGTTTAGAGGTCCGAATACAAGCTCATTTGAGAATTTCTCTCTTTCTATTATCATAAAAAGATTCAAATGTTGCGTTCTAGCTTCTTTTAAGAAACATTTTGAATGCCAGAACTCAATTTACTATGACGCTGGAAAATTTTAATTTGGTGAATCTAGGTACTGTAAGCCTCTTTAAAAGAAACTTGTAATACAAATTTCATTAAAGTTATAAGAGCTTATGAGAATGAAACTTAATTCAGACCTAAGAAATCGATTCATGATTCAAATAACTTACCTACTTGAACAAATAATCAACGAATATTAACTCTAATATTCTTATTCTTTGATTTCAATTACTATTTAACCTCAAAACAGAACTGTCAAACCATGATAAATGAACAAAACACGTTATTATTCTTTAGTTTCCAAATTTAAAAGCAATGTAGAATCATTTACCTAACCTCAAAACAGAACTGTCAAACCATAATAAATCAACAAAACACGTTATTGTTCTTTAGTTTCCAATTTTCGAAGCATTATTTTTACTTAACCTCAACACAGAACCATCAATATATAATAAATAAACAAGACACACTATCCCATATGGGTTTTACTTCAAGTAGCTGATAGAAAACTTCCTTATTTTTCCCCAAATCCGCGCATCTGAATATACCCGAAGGCGGTCATAAGGGTGAGATCGCCACAGTTCATGTGTGAACGTTCGTTGCACATTAGGATGTTGTGGCGATCCCGTCTTAGGTGTGTTATTTTATATGGTTCTCGCTGCATTATGATGGATGCCTATGGTGTATGTATCAATCAACGCAGAGTTTCCAATTCTAAAAGCATGATATAGGTACAAGCTGTTATATCTATTTCAATGACAATCATTTACTACTTAACCTCAAAACAGAACTGTCAAATCATAATAAATAAGCAAAACACGTTATTATTCTTTAGTTTTCCAATTTTAAAAGCAATATACAATAATTTAGTTAACCTCAAAACAGAACTGTCAAACCATAATAAATAAACAAAAAGCACTATCCCATCTGGTTTTTACTTCAAGTATATCAGAATATACCCGAATGCGGACATTAGGGTGGGATCGTCACAGTTCGGGTGTGTAACGTTATCGTTGCATTATGATGTATGCCTGTGGTATATGTATCAATCTACACGTGGCAGGTGACTACTCTGTCTTTGTCTGGCATCATACTTCAACCACTTAAGTTGATTCAATTCATGTCTTTCAGATTTTTTTTAATTTGGGAAAAAGTCACGATTTTGTGAACCAAATTACTTAAAATTCACAACTGACGTTTATTCACTTCATTTATATCTATTGTAAAGTCTCGTTCCAGTTACTTTAATACTTTCAAAATTGTAGCTTTTTAAACATATTTTTGTATATTTTTTGGGGAAAAAATATGTCCGTTATAGCTGACTGACGAACTCGTCCGCGATTGTAACGAAATGAAGGCATGGGCCAAGTTTCGTTCAAATCAGCAGAAATTTTTTTGAGTTATTGCTCGGATATATATATATATATATATATATATATATATATATATATATATATATATATATATATATATATATATATATATATATATATTCAAACGGATCTTGGATATGGGTTCTAGTGGCCCTGATTCGCGCTCTTTTCGATAGATGTTCTTAAAGTCTGACCATTGTTACCTCTCTATTAGTGAATTTTCATCATGGAAATTTACTAAAGTGTGTGTGTTGTGTGTTTTGTTTTTTTAACGTCGGCCTATTTCCGCGACTATGGGCAATCACCGACGCCAGGGAGTAGTTTCTCCTCACTATCCTGGAAATTTTGCCGAACCCCTGCCTTTCTGTAAGGAGGGTAGGGATCTTTAACGTGCCCAACATCGCATGGACACGGGACCGATGGATTTACGCCCCCTCCGAAGGGCGGAACGTGCAGACATTCAACTTGCTCAAATACAATGCCAGAACCTCGGTTGATGTTAATTTTACAGTTTGTACTGAAAAAGTGAAAGAGTGCCCTGGGATTGAACCCAGTACCCTTCGGTTCAGAGGCACACGTTCTTACCCCTAAACCACCGAGGTTCTTAATTTACTAAAGTAACAAGAAGAATATATAATCCCCACCTATTCAAGAAGAGAGCAAACACCCATCGTGTAGCACAACAATCAGGTTCATAGTGTGTAGAGAGACATGGAGTAGTTTTGACCACGGGGTCCTAGGATCCCGCGGCCCGGTTTCCCACCTTTCGGTTTTAGAGACAGATAACTATTTCATTACAAACATTTGTGTGTGTTTTTGTTTATTTAACGTCGGTCTATTTCTGCGAGTATGGCCAATTACCGACCGCCGATCAGTTTCACCTCACTATCCTTGGAATTTGGCCGAACCCCTGCCTTTCTGTAAGGTGAGGAGGGATATTTAACGTGACCGACCGCTTTACGCCTCCTCCGAAGCGCGGAACGTGACGACATCTAACCTGCTTAAATAGAATACCACAAGATCGGTTGATTAATTAATTTTACAGTATGTACTGAAAAAGTGAAAGGAGAACCCTGGGAATCGAAACCAGTACCCTTCAGTATTTCCTCCCTCTTCATTTCTTTCAGCAACCATCTTTCTACTCTCACCCCTTCTGACACACTTTTATTCGTTTTCCCCATCGTGTACCTTGTCTAATTTCCTTTATGTCCTGCTTAGTCAAAGTACAGCTTTCCGTCCCATACATTATAACACTATCACTACGATGAGTAAATATTGCAACCTGTGATGAGCACTTATGTGTAGAATTTGGGGAACCCAATTCGTCACAATACAGTTTTCAGACCTGACGATCGTTTCTCTAATAAAGTTAGGTCATCAGAGAGATGTATGACTTGATTCATCTCCTTCTCAGGTCCAAGCTAAAAGGTTTATTGATTATTGGTGAGAATAGTGTTTTGTCTATTGAATACTTGCTCTTTCTTTATCATCACTATTAGGGTGGTCATATCTCTCGTTTAAGCTTCCACTTTTTTAGATGTTTAGTATTAGACGATGGTAAATGTAGGCAAAGAAGCGAGAAGAAGGATCTCAGTAGCAAAACATTCTGTATTCTATATAGCGTTCTTGATCTTTGATTCCATAATATGTTATAGACATCAATAGAGCGAAAATAAGTAAATAAACATAAACATATGACAGCTGACCGTGTTGCCAATGCTTCATTCCATTAGAATAAAAAGGGATGTATTATGTTGAAGGGGTAAACGTGGTGATTTTAAATCAGCAGCTTTTCTTCCATATAGTAGTAGCCGATGAAGTTGTCATACGTTTTTAGGATTTACACAGAGACTGTGACTGAATAATAAAACTTTTATTAATTAAGTTCATCAACTGAAACACCTTCAACAATCACAAATTGATTTCAGTGCTGTACACTTTGACTTTGAGGACATTTTACTTGAAGTCAGATTTTATGGGTATTTTCAACTTTGATGTAGGCAATTTGACTTGGAAGGCCACTTCTGCAGTAATTATGACTATACGGCCAATCAGAAAGCCATTTTAGGTTATCTTGATGCCCAAAATTTTTCGTGTGTTATATTGCAGTTGGAT
Source organism: Tillus elongatus (assembly GCA_964006375.1). Lineage (NCBI taxonomy): Eukaryota > Metazoa > Arthropoda > Insecta > Coleoptera > Cleridae > Tillus > Tillus elongatus. Next base: position 148,479,947 of record OZ023264.1, on the reverse strand, counting down.
TGGTAATATATATGTAATCTGGACTTCATAAGAAGACCTCCAATTGACTATACCACAGAGACGCATTGCAAGTTAATATTAGGTAATAAATTACCTTAAAATAGGTATTTTAGGTATCTGGACTTAGTAGTCAGTTTTCGGTCCAATTTAGTGAACACTTCGACCTAAAAATTACCGAATGGGGAACTGAAACTCAAAATTATATTTAAGTATATTTATAGGTAAAAAGGAACAAAATTGTTACCAATTTAGTTACTTGTAAGTTACTAACTTTGGAGTAATTTTAATAGGCTAAATGGGAGCTGCATTCTCAAATTTGTAGTGATTGTGACAAACAAGCCAACATTTTGGTTAATTATAACTAAATTACAACTTCGTTAGGTTATTTGGACTCGAGTGCTGGTTAATATGCCATAATTGCTTGCTTGGGATGGTTTATTATCAGTATTAGTCGATAAACATAATACAAAGAAAATTTTATTGGAATTTACGACTTTAAGGAAAGAGAAAACAGACAAAACCAAAACCATTGTCTGTTTACCATATGAACCGCGAATCATGGGAGGTTTTAATAGCATTTTTAAGAAAGCCAACTTACTGCTAACATTTTCTACAATAAAAAATACATTGAAAAATTTGCTACGTAACCCAAAGGATAATAAAGATTACTGCTTTGGACGCAGACGTGCGTTGTGGAAGTGAATTTTCATAAAAACGTTTGTAATAGCAGATGTGTCTTTTTTACCAGTATAACCTATATAGTAGAAACAATGTACCATATTTCATCAAAGTAACAAGTTTCCAATTTTGACGTTTCAAATACCCAACGCTGACGTTTTAAGAAGAAAAACTATAAAATTTTCAAGGTAATTTTTCTGGTATTTTTGAGCCAAAAAACTTACTTTTTGTCTATAATATACAATAGATTTTGTTATCGATACAAAATACTTTGGTTTTGTAAATTACTCTGGTCATCAGTGGCACCCAAATTTTTTCCTTTAAATGCCAATAACTTTTTAAAATTTTAATCTAGAGATTTGGGTACGTAGTATTCTTTTTAGTGAATTCTCTTTTAAAAATTCACTAATAAGAAGATCGCGACTTTTGAATTTTACAAATTTCTTCAAATGGGCGCGAAGTAGGCCCCCTAAAACACATGTCTGGGATCAGTTTCGATTTTTATATGTTATATATATATATATATATATATATATATATATATATATATATATATATATATATATATATATCTGATGTCAATATAGTAATGATGGACGTTTATTGTCAGTTTTGATCTTATATAAAATTAATAATTTTGGCAAAAATATGGTATGTGGAGATAGAGCGATAGTTAAGATGGTGTATCGAAGTGGTTTAGATCTATCATAAATGAAGGCAATGGGTGAAACATTAGATTGGAGAAATAAAAGTGAAGAATTTTTTTTACCTGGTTTGTCAAAATTTGAAGTTTGCTGAATTTGATATATAATTGTCACATTGCTTTAGATATAACTTTTAAAATTATGCAAATGTACACCACAAGTTTCAGACTTATTGTATAGGCATACTGTATAATTTTTATCAATGAATAAATAATAATAATAATAATAATAATAATAATAATAATAATAATAATATATGTACCACACCGATAAGTCAAAAAATAATGGGCCGATTTTGATCCAATTTGGTAGGTGCATTCCTTTTGCAAGTAATTTGGATAAGTTCGGCCTAGGTTTTCCCGGAAAATTTTTATATCTCCGGAAATAGCAAAGTTAGGGCAACCAAATAAGGGTCGCGTGTTTGTATTATAAAAAGTGAACCATGTACCAAAATGTAGGTGTGTAAGTTAAAAGACAAAAAGGTAGAGGCATTTAAAGAAAAAATTTGGGTTTTTCCTGAGCCCTGAGGGAAAAAAGTAGTTTTGGTTAACTTTATGGTTTAACGGTCTATAATTTTTAGCTAATTTTCGTAGAAAAACTTTGTTATTGCAGAGACCGCGACTTTTGAATTTTAAAAAGATTTCTTCAATTGAGTGCAAACTAGGCCACCTAGAATCCATATCCGGGTTTAGTTTCAGTTTTTATCTGTTTATATACATACAGGGTGACGCATTTCTACGGTAAAGCTCAATATAATTGTTATTATACAAGCTACGAAAAAAAAAGTATGAGTTAATTATAGGGTTTTTTGAGCTGTATCATATAAAATTATTCTGGCAATCACAGGCTGGTCCATAAGTCGTTGGTGATACCTACAACAAAAAATTCGAACATCCCTTATATTTTGCATAAATGCATTTGTCATTGAAATATGATGCATGTTCGTGAGAAAAAAAATCGAGACGCATTAAGTTGGTTTTGGTAGCGAATTTTTATTAAATGTTTCAAATTTCAATATCTGCGCGCGCGCGCGCGGGTGTGTGTGTGTGTGTCTCAGTTACTGGCTTCAGGGATGGGGCCCACTAGCCACAGACTTTTATAGTTTATATATGTAATTGTGTAATTGTTCCTTCCATATAAAAAACAAACAAAATTAAAGTAATTTTTTCTAGACAAAACTTTATTTGTAATCAATAAATTTCAATAACTCAATTTACTATTAACCTAAAGTTCGTTGGCTAGGAAACCAGTTTTCTCGGAAACATTTTAAGTTTATCTTCGGAAAATTGTTGTACATTTTCAAACAATAAGTTATTTTGATAAAGTGTGGTACATTGTTTCTACTATATAGGTTATACCGGTAACCAAATTGATCACTTCTTGCATAAAAAAGGCATATTTGCTATTAAAAACATTTTAATGAAAATTCACTTCCATAACGCACTTTTGGCGTCCAGACTTTTATAACATAAACCTGCGTACCAAGTTTGGTTGCCATCTCTTTGTTATTTCTGGAGATACAAAAATTTTCCGTAAGAGAACCCAGCATTTTCCCGGAAAAACTGGTCCGATTTTCCTGGGTAACGAACCTATCCAAGCCACTTGCAAAAGAAACGTGCTCACCAAATTTCGAATATTTCTAATGTATCGTCTTTTTTAGATTATTTTTTATGATAATGACTGTAGTTTATTATTATTATTGTTGTTGTATATCACATAACTATAATAAAAATAATAAACCACAGTCATTATCATAAAAAATAATCTAAAAAATGTTCGGGACGCAGCAAGGGCGTTATGGTAGTGAATTTTCATAAAAATGTTTTTAATAGCAAATATGTTTTTTTTTTTCAGAAAGCAGGCATCAAATTTCATTACCAGTATAACATATATAGTAAAAACAATGTGCCATGTTTCATCAAATTAGCTTTATTGTTTGAAAATGTACAAAAATTTCCGAAAGTAAACTTAAAGTGTAACCGAAAAAATCCGTTTCTTGGTCAACCTTATAGGTTAATAGCAAATTGAGCTTTTCAAATATGAAGCATTTAATCAAAATTCGCTACCATAACGCACTTGCTGCGTCCAGAATTTCTTTACTTACAAACATGTAAGTGAGTGGTGAACGTGTCGCCACCTAGTTCGGAACCGAGTACTATGTTGTCACGCCCGCTCCAAATAACACAGAGTATTAAAAATAGAGACGGTATACAACTAACTAACAATTCAAAAAATTGTTAGCCCTGGCCCATTTCTACCCCAATATAGGGACAAAGTATGTAAGACTAGATGCATTCTCGCAACAATTAGAACCGTAGACGGTTTCGCTCTCATTAGAGCTCCTCAGTACGGCATACTAATTGCAGCAAAATGCACCAAAAATAACACGGCTATCGTATAGCCAGTCTTAAAACACTAAGTGAGTGGTGAACGTGTCGCCACCTAGTTCGGAACCAAGTAATATGTTGTCACGCCCGCTCCAAATAACACAGAGTATTATTTGGAGCGGGCGTGACAACATAGTACTTGGTTCCGAACTAGGTGGCGACACGTTCACCACTCACTTAGAGTTTTAAGACTGGCTATACGATAGCCGTGTTATTTTTGGTGCATTTTTGCTGCAATTAGTATGCCGTACTGAAGAGCTCTAATGAGAGCGAAACCGGTCTACGGTTCTATTTGTTGCGAGAATGCATCTAGTCTTACATACTTTGTCCCTATATTGGGGTAGAAATGGGCCAGGGCTAACAATTTTTTGAATTGTTAGTTAGTTGTATACCGTCTCTATTTTTAATACTCTGTGTTATTTGGAGCGGGCGTGACAACATAGTACTCGGTTCCGAACTAGGTGGCGACACGTTCACCACTCACTTAGTGTTTTAAGACTGGCTATACGATAGCCGTGTTATTTTTGGTGCATTTTTGCTGCAATTAGTATGCCGTACTGAAGAGCTCTAATGAGAGCGAAACCGGTCTACGGTTCTAATTGTTGCGAGAATGCATCTAGTCTTACAAACATGTATTATATTTCGATGGAAAATGCAAAAACATAAGGCGTTTTCGACTAAAAAAAAATTATTTGTATCACCAACGACTTATGGGCCATCCTGTGATTGTAGAAATATTTTTTAAGATGTAGCTCAAGACACACTATAATTAATGTATACAAATTTTTTTATATCTTGTAGAACAACGGATATATTGAGCTTTATTGATTTTTTACGAAAATTAGACAAAAGTTATATACCATTAAACGATAAACTCTATAGCTAAGATTACTGCCAAGCATCAGAGAAAGGGTCTATTTGAAATGAATTTTCTGGAAAAATTTTAGTAAAACGAAGGACAATGACGGTTGAAATGAAGACTTCAGGGTTTCTAAAACATTCTTCTTGAGACATTTTCTTTCCATAGCCCGTATTAGATTCAAGTTCTTTGCCTAAATGTTGCGAATTTTGACGTTTTAAATTGTCACTTTGACGTTTTGAGGAAAACCCCAATTTATTTTTATTTAAATGCCCAGAACTTTTTTGCCTTTTGACCTACATCGCTAAATTTTGGTTGCCCTTACTTTGTTATTTCCGGAGATATGATTTTTTTTCTAAAGAAAATACAAAATACAAACCTCGGCCGATTTTCCTGGCTAACGAACTTATCCAAGCCACTTACAAAAGGAAGGTATTCACCAAATTTTGTCAAAATCGGCCTATTATTTTTTGAGTTATCGGTGTGATACACACACAAATATATATATATATATATATATATATATATATATATATATATATATATATATATATATATATATATATATATATATATATAAACATATAAAAATCGAAACTGACCCCGGATATGTGTTCTAGGGTGCCTAATTAGCGCTCATTTAAAGAATTTTTTTCTAAATTCAAAAGTGGGGATCTCCTCATTAGTGATTTTTCTTAAAGAAAATTCACTAAAAGACGATCCATTAGAAATATTCGAAATTTTAGTGACGTTTATCTGTCATCTCACAATAAATGTCAATTGTTACGTCTGTGCCTCCTGTATCTGACAGAATACAGTTTTTACAAGCGAAAGTAAAACAAACCACTTCAACTCGAAAACTATCAACTATAGATATAGGGAAACCTATACTAGATCGATGCAGAATTGAATGACCTACCTGATCAATCTATAAAATATAGGGTGTTCCATTTGAAAATAACAAGTTTTGCCACTTTAAAGTTAGGTATGTTGTAACCCAAAATAAATACACCCTGTACAATGGTAATAAATTATTCTTTAACTCTTTTAAAGAATTGAATGTCGTCTATTGATATTTCGAATTTAAGGCAGGGAAACTCAAAGCTCAGCCCACAGCATACGTTTGAAGTAACATATAAAACGGAGCTAAAAAAAGAATGTCGTAATATTTTCAAAAATATCAAAGATAGCTATAGAGAATGCTACACAAAGTCACACTTATTTTTTAATCTCTATCCAAAAATGCAATAGAAAGTATAGCATTCCATTTAAAATAACGAAGTTGATAGCTACTTCCGGTTCAACCGGAAGTTCCACAACGCTGAATACATTTTCTCGATATAGCTTAGATAATCACAAGAAAATTTTGTTAAAAGTTTTTTTGACTAGCTCTTAGGGTAAGGGATATATAGAGGAATTACACACTGTTGGGAGAGCCTGTATATATATATATACAGTGTGGAACAGCCAAATGGAATAAATTCGATAACGGATAAATGAGGACGTGTTGGGAAAAACGCTTGGACACGTCGATTTGTATTTTTAACTGCGCATCTTTTTCAAGAAAAAAAAATTATATAGGGTGCGTCATGTGACAGTGGCCAATACCAACTTTCTTATTTTAAATACAAGCCCCTGTATATTATTAATTTTTTGGATTCTTCAGAAAATTCTAGACATAATTCATGTACAATGTTCTATACCTATCTTCAACTGTTTCGGAAATATTAAGTATTTTCAGATTTATTACAAAAATTAACATTAAAAATAGAAAATTATTTTATTTCACAAATTCGCTACATTGCATTCAATACTTATTTCCCATTCAGCTCTTGATAATGAGAAAGTAAACAAAAACCATTCCTGCGTTTCTTTTTACTGATATGAAATGAAACAAAAACAAAAACAGTTTTCTTTCTGTTCGTATAAAACTCGTAGCCTTAGCAACTTGTTGTCTGCCTGCATGACAGTAGTGATTAGTGTCAGTGCTATTGTCGTTTGAATTTCGTTAACTGTACGTAATAATATCAGAAAAATGGTTCATTTAACAGAAATGCACAAAATAACCATTCTACAAATGATTGGTTATGGAGATAACACACGGACACAGATGGAAGTGTCTCGCTTATTTCACGAAAAATTTCCAAATTTGCCGCCTGTATCCCAAGGAACAATTAGCAAAATAGAAAAGCAGTTTCGCGAGCTTGGTCATGTGAGACAGATAAAAAAAGTAGCTGCCAATGCAGTAAGTGATGATACGAAATTGGATATTACGCTTGAGTTTCAAGAAAACCCACATACTTCTGGTCGACAAGCAGCCCAACTATTCAACGTTAGCCACACAGCAATTTTTCGAACATTAAAGGAAAGTAAAATGCATCCCTATAAAATGATACCAACTCAGGAGCTCATGGAGGACGATTTCGATAGGAGAACGTATTTTTGTGAACAAATGATGGCAATGTTAGATAACAATGTGATCCAATTAGAAGATGTTTTGTTTTCTGATGAGAGCACATTTACACTTCACGGTCATGTTAATCGTCAAAATTGCCGCTATTGGTCTAATGAGAATCCTCATTGGATGAGAGAGGAACATACGCAATATCCTGAAAAAGTTAATGTTTGGGCAGGAATTGTTGGAAATCATATCGTAGGTCCCTTTTTCATTGATGGCAACTTGAATGGGGATAAATATTTAGAACTGCTCCAAAATAATGTCGTGCCAACTTTGACAAACTTATATCCAGATCCAGCAAACCCACAAGTTCCTGCCAATAAAATATGGTTTCAGCAAGATGGAGCACCGCCCCATTACCAAATCAATGTCCGGCAGTACCTGAACCAAATTTTTCCAAATCGGTGGATAGGGAGGCGCGGATCGATAGAATGGCCAGCACGATCTCCTGATCTGTCGCTATTAGACTACTTTTTGTGGGGATATGTCAAAAGTATTGTATACAAAACTAAGCCCCTCAACTTAGATGACTTAAAAAGACGAATCACGCTTGCGATTAGATCAGTCACGCCTGAGATGTTGAGTAATGTTAGAAGACATTTCTATACCAGATTAGCATGTTGCCAAGATGTTCGTGGCGAGCATTTTGAACATTTACTACATTGACATTAATTTTTTTTTTGTTTTTTTAAATTATTAAGAAATAATCAGTATTTCTTATTAGAATTTGTGAAATAAAATAATTTTCTATTTTTAATGTTAATTTTTGTAATAAATCTGAAAATACTTAATATTTCCGAAACAGTTAAAGATAGGTATAGGACATTGTACATGAATTATGTCTAGAATTTTCTGAAGAATCCAAAAAATTAATAATATACAGGGGCTTGTATTTAAAATAAGAAAGTTGGTATTGGCCACTGTCACATGACGCACCCTATATAATTTTTTTTTCTTGAAAAAGATGCGCAGTTAAAAATACAAATCGACGTGTCCAAGCGTTTTTCCCAACACGTCCTCATTTATCCGTTATCGAATTTATTCCATTTGGCTGTTCCACACTGTATATATATATATATATATATATATATATATATATATATATATATATATATATATATATATATATATATATATATAAACATAAAAAAATTGAAAGTGACCTTGAATATGGGTTCTAGGAGGCCTAGTTCGCGCTCATTTGAAGAAATGTTTTCAACATTCGAAAGGCGATATCTCCCTATTAGTGAACTAATTTTCACTGAATTTTTCTACGAAAATTCAGTAAAAGCACAAAAATGTCAGGAATCTATGACATAGTTTGTAAAGGATTGTGAAGTTAAATATGTTGGGCAAACTAAAAGAGCTATTGAAACTAGATTTGATCGTAATATCAGTTTATTTTTTAACGAATTTTTGGTTCAAAACACTCTAAAATAACCGATTTTTATTTATAGTGGTCATGATTGTCTATAAATATTTCTAATTTAGGTTGCAGAGACCATATAAAGTTATTATGAAGCCAGAGAATAAGCCTCTCACGTCTGTATTTAGTATATTAAGAAAACCTTTTTTTTCAAGGAATGGTTAGAATAGAAATTTAAATTACTTTTCAAACATTTGTTTGTGAATCTTTCAAAGTAAAATCAACTCAATTTCTTATTGGCCATGAGTGATATAGCGGATTTCAGAAAAATGTCTTTGTTATTCTCCCTGGAAAGAGAAATTTTGAAAAAACCTTTTCAGTGCCTGTCCACCTCGTAAAATACGGCTTTCATATTTCTGTCAGAGGTTTAAGCCGAGCATTGATAAGATAGTCACTCCGGAAAGGTTTCTATGAAGCACAATGCCATAAGGGCAGTGAACAGAAGGGAAGCCGAAGCTGAAATTCTACAAAAATTTCTACCTGGGTCGTTACTTTACCTGTGGTCGATAGACGAGACCTCTCTGTGTGACAATGGTTGAGCGATACGGGGGTATACTTAAAAGAAGTTTAACTGTAAACCTATTTCTATTCAAAATATGAGAAGCAAAAGGTATTTAGCTTAACGACATATTACAAAAATTTCCGAAAACTGTAAAATCCAGTGATTACGATAAATATGAAATAATCATTTCATGCTGGACGCAGCAAGTGTGTTATAGTGGTGAATTTTCAAAGAAATGATCTACGCAATTTTTTTCACAAAAATTATTTATACGCCAAGAAAAATAATATGTGTCTGTAATATTTAATAGATTTTGTTTAACACACAAATATTTTGGTTGTGTGCCTTCCTTTGCAAACAAAACTTATTTCGTAAATCGCATTGTTTCGGAGATAAGGGGCGTTGAAGTAGGAATTTTTTTCCGCTTTTCCCTCATAACTTTTGAACTACTTATCCGATAAAAGTGAAATTCGGAACACAAATACTCCTTATCATTCTACAGAAGCTTCTTTAGTTTGGACCACCCACCCCTCTTAGAAGTGTATTTTTTGTGCTACCCCATTCCTACTTTATTTCAAAACTTCAACAATTATTTCACTAAAACAGGAGCACCCGTTTTTATCTGATTAATCCTAAAACTTTTTTATCTCCTGTTTTTTTTTTCGAAATTTGGCCCTTCTTTGTAAGATATTCAATGAATTTCATGACAGTATAGCGCCATAGTCGCATAAACTTCATTTACGTTATAACAGGCCATGGAAGCCAAAACTCACAGAGATTTGCGTAAACTGACATTTGTGAAAACTATTGTCAAAACCTTCTTATGAGTAGATCTAAAACAGACCTTGAAAGTGAAAGTCAGTATTTTCCTAGAGTGTTCCTTCGTTATGTGGATGATATTTCCGTAGAGTTTAACATAAACATTTGCAGAATAGAAGATTTTATTGGCAAATTAAACAATAAATTTGATTCTATAAAATTTACCCACAAATTAGAAATTAATAAAAAATTACCCTTTCTAGATGTACTAGTTATCAAATAAAAACACTTTAGAATTCGATCTCCATAGAAAGGAAACCACCACTCTAAGCTACATTGTGAATAACTCGCATCATACGTACGCACAAAAAATGGCCAGTCTGAATTTTTCAGTAAACAGGCTAATTAAATTTTCTTTAAGTAAAAGTAGATATACTAAATAATTAAATTATATCAAGAACGTGGCCGAATATAACGGATACACTGTCTAGCGGAGCAATTAATTAACAAACAGAAAACAAAGAAAATGTTAGCGGAATCAACGACGCCTAGAAGAGAGAAATCCGAAAAAACTTTGTTTGCTTATCAGTCGAACCTCTCGAAGGGTACAGATAGCATTTTTAAAAGAAGAACATTTAGCACAATTAAGTTACGGTACTATACATAGATCCTCCGTCGCCCAACATATTTGGGATAATAATCACTACGTTTAAGGGGAGAATCTAAAATTAATAAAACATGCTGGACAACCAGGACAGCAAAACGCTTTCGAGAGTATATATATATATATATATATATATATATATATATATATATATATATATATATATATATATATATATATATATATATATATATATATTGCTAAATATAAAAAAAATAAAAAATGTACGAAGGTGTGAAGCCATTTTTATTCCAAATTCAGCGATGTGTCACACTGTGGTTTAGTACCATTTTAGTCTTTTTTTCGAAATTAATCAAGCAAATTCCTATTACGGATCTGCACATGGCTTTTAAACTTAAGTACTAAACAACTAGCTATACCAATTAACACTTTATGCCTTTTAGGCGTTTAGTAATTTAATGGAATAAACACAGAACAAATAAAATTATATTGCCAGAAGATCTAAGCATTAAAAAAAACAACAAACTAATACGAACGAAAAACTAAATGTAGAGCTTATGTTCAAATAAACCTCCACTATTTTTCAAGCACAAATAGCACCTCTGCATGGCGCGCTGGGAAGCCTACAGGGCAGACCTAGCAGTGGAACTGCGGGGGGTTAAGAGTACCATAGACAATTCAATAGACCTCGAGATTGCGGCAGCCCAAGTGCGAGACGCAATTACCTAGACCTATAACACCAACTGCCCCCTAAAAATGAGGGCGTCCACAAGGAACGTTACGTGGTGTCCTTCTTGCTAAAAACAATGAAAAAACTGCTCGACCTGCACATTAGGGGCGGTGTACAGGAAGCATATCCCCTACACTGCGGAAAATATGCATACAGAGCAGGAGTCTCAACAGAAACAGCACTGTACTAACTGGTGCTGAAACTGGAGAATACGGTGGAGAATCGGGAGGTGGCGCTGGGGGCCTTCCTAGACATTCGAATCGGTTCTGGCAGCAGTCAGGGAGCGTGGAATAGAGGAGACCAGCTGCAGGTGGATCGGTTCCCCATGCTCAGAGACAGGCCGCTGTTCACCTCACTCGCGGGAGGGACTTTGCTGGCGGCGGTAGCGGCGGGGTGTCCGCAGGGGAGCGTTCTGTCTCCCCTGCTCTGGTGCCTAGTCGTGAACGGCCTGCTAGGGAAGCTCTCGGGAGGGGAGTATGAGGTACAGGGCTATGCGGACGACATTGTCATCATAGTCCGAGGAAAGGTTACACAGTCAGTGTGGGAGCGCATGCAAACAGCACTGAAAGTGGTGGAAAGGTCGACGGTTGGTCAAGGGCTCGGGGTGAGCCTTGAGAAAGTAACCGTCATACCGTTTACGAGGAGGAGGAAGTGGGAGAGCCACGGAACTCTCACTCTACACGGTAGGAACATTCCAATGGCCAGGGAGGTAAAATATCTTGGGGTCGTATTGGACTCTAAGCTAACCTGGGATGGTCACGTTGAAAACATACTGCGTAAGGCAGTCACTACTCGGCTATATGGAAACACGTGGGGACTAAGACCTAGTATGGCCCACTGGCTGTACACAAGGGTGGTCAAACCATCGCTAATATACGCGGCACTGGTCTAGTAGCGTAAGGTGTCACAATCCAGTGCCAAACAAAAACTAGGCAAGATCCAAAGGATGGCTTGCCTAGGCATCACAGGGGCCATGTCTTCAACCCCAACAGCCGCCATGGAGGTGTTGCTGGATCTGCCCCCCCCCCCCCCCTACACTTAGTACTTATGGAGGAGGCCAGGCTAGGACTATACAGACTAGCCTGCAATGGTAGACGGAATATCAACCCAGCACATCTTGCGCGAGTCTAAAGCTCTGGACCGCAAAAGACAATTGATCTACGGTCAGTCTAGACCGGAGACAGAGCATTGTAAAACTTCACCCTACCAATCGCTATGCAGACTGGTTCAAGGCACAGAGATTTTGTAATGGGTGGAGTGAAGAGACTAAGGGCATGCACAATAGGTCAAGGGCTGCAGTGCTATCCGGGCGGCAAAGCCGCGGACGAGCCCTGAGTGAGATAAAAAGCAAAAATAGCACCTTCTAACTGTCGAGTCTAAAACCCTAGTCAACATTTGTGGAGTAATACTGGCAAATGCTTCCAGAGCTAACCTCCTCAGATCTTGTTCTGTAGAAAAAAAATTGCTGATATACATCATTCTTAACGTGTCCCCATACGAAGAAATCAAGCGGGTTATATCTGGTGAAAGCGCTGGCCAGGGTGTTTCCGAATACGTGCTGATTACCTTATCTTGAAGTCTCCTTGAAAGATATTCCCGAACGGCTCTGGAATTTTGTGCAGGTGTCCCTCTCCAGAGGCATGTTATCGAGATCGTCCTCTAAATCGTTTTGTAGCAAATATAAGTAACGCTCTGATGTTATAGTGGTAAAGAAACGGTCCTACAATCGTTGTACCCAAGATACCAGCCCACATATTGAAATCAAAACTGTGTTGATGCCTTGATCTCTTATTTGAGCGTTGATTGGTTGCAGACGAATAATGAACATTTCTTCTATTGAAAATACCATTATTCGTAATCATGCTTTCATCAGACCATATTATTCGACATGGAAAATTTAAATTGCACTGGCATTTTTTTGTGTACCATTCACAGAATGAGCGACAGCGTTCTTAATCATATGGTCTGAGCCTTTGACAAATTATGTACTTGTACGGATGTAATTTTTGTTTTCGTAAAATAAAATGTGCCGTTGATTTTGATATACGTTTCGTTCAATCCGTCGGACTGATGTACCGGGATCCTCAGTAACTGCTAACAAAACATTATGTACTGCTTCCCTATTGCTGGACTTTTGCAAATAAACTACAGGTCTTTTAAAATAACCAGGCGCTTTAAGTTTTGTCACTAATATGCTATTAGCCCTTTTATTTGGCTGTCTTCTTTCCGGATATTTCTTCAAATACGTACGCTCCGCAACAGAACAATTTTGGTTGGATGAAATGAAACCTGCCAACACGTCAAACTTTTGTTCGCTAGAAAACATATTTACTAGAAACAGTTACTAATTATTACACAATAAATTAAACAAGAAACTAATGGGTCAAAAATTAATGTTACTGTCAATTCAAACACGGCTATTGTCACATCCATTTATTTTCCAAAGCATATTTTTGTCTTTTTAATTTATTAAGTTTATTAAATTATTGCCTTAATTCATCCATTGGATTAATATGAAACGCCTAAATGACATAAAGTGTTAACTGATAAACCTGGTTGCTTAGTACTTAAGTTCAAAAGCTTGGTACAGGTTCGTAATAGGAATTTTCTTGATTAAGTTCGAAAAAAATACTAAAATGGTACTAAACCACAAAGTGTGACACACACCAGTAAATTTGGAATAAAAGGGGCTTTCAGAATATGATATCAGAAAATAAGGGCCGTATTTTATGATGGTCGCGCAAAGACGAAACGTCGGATTCAAAAATTAGCAATGCTGCATTAAAGAAAATAAAAAGTTGCCGTGGAGAAGTGTCATCGTTATTAGTGTAGGCCCACCATAAAGGCCAGAAAAAAATAACCTGTAAAATAAAAAAATCTAAATTTTCCAAAATATCTCAAAAAGCAAAAAAAAATTTCGGAAATGTCTAACCGCCATTTTGTTAGGCTTTTGAGTGTGCAACTTTTCTTTCATTTAACCAAGTCTGTATCTATTACCTTTTTGGAGATCCCTATAGTGGCCTTCTTATCTTGGACACACTGTATATATATATATATATATATATATATATATATATATATATATATATATATATATATATATATATATATATATATATATAATATGTTTTCAACCAATAACTTAAAAAATATTAATCCGATTTTGATGAAACTTGGCACATGTCTTTCTTTTATTAATAGCTTGGATGAGTTCGTTAGCCAGTCTCATCGGACCAGATCTACAAATAAAAATCCAATTTTCCTGAAAAAAAAAATTGTATCTCACAAAATAACAAAGTTTTTTGGAAATTTTGCATATTGCCCTAATAGACATTTTACAGTGTGCCAAAATTGAAGTTTCTAGCTTGAAGGCAAATTGAGTTATTGAAATTTGAAGCATTTAATAAAAATTCGCCATCATAAGGCACTTGCTGCGTCTTGAATTTTTATGATATAAACCTGCGTACTCATTTTGGTTGTAATAGCTTTGTTATTTTCGGAGATACCAAAATTTGCCGAATGGAAACCCAAAATTTTCCTGGATAACGAACTTATCCAGGATACTTAAATAAGGAAGGTACCTGCCAAATTTCATCAAAATCGGCCCATTATTTTTTGAGTTATCGGTGGGTGACACACACACAATTATATATATATATATATATATATATATATATATATATATATATATATATATATATATATATATATATATATATATATATGTGTGTGTGTGTATCAACACAGACTATTTTTCTCGCTTGACAAATAATTGTTTTTTTCTTTGTGACAGGTTTTGCTGTTTGACAGCATTATCAGACAGAAGAAAACGGTCTGATGATGCTGTCAAACAGCAAAATACGTCTGGATTTATATTAATTATATAAAAGCCTGGACGCAGCAAGTGCGTTATGGTAGTGAATTTTCATAGAAATGATCTGGCACAAAATATTTTATTATAACTTTTTTTCTTGTAACATAGAAATCTCAGTTTTGGTGTATAATTTACTTTTTATATCGTAAACCTACCTACCAAATTTGGTTATCATAGCTTTTTTATTTTTTGAGATAAAAAAATTTTTCGAATGAAAACTCAAAATTTTCCCAGAAAACCTTGTCCGATTTTCCTGACTAACGAACTTATCCAAGCCATTTACAAAAGGAAGGTACCAAATTTTATCAAAATCGGCCCATTATTTTTTTTTATCGGTGTGATACATACATACATACATATATATATATATATATATATATATATATATATATATATATATATATATATATATATATATATATATATATATATATATAAACATATAAAAACTGAAACTGACCTCGGATATAGGTTCTAGGGGTCCTAGTTCGCGCTCATTTGCAAAAAATGTTTCAAAATTCGAAAGTCGTGATCTCCCCAACAGTGAATTTTTTCTACGAAAATTCACTAAAAATAATATGCAGAATAAGGGAATTGTTGTATGTTTTATAATATACAAGGTGTCATATTTTATGAAAATAATTTTTAATTAGAAGCAGCTAAAACAGATGATAAGTTATAAATTCCAAGTCCGGGCGCACCAAATGTGTGCTGGTGGCCACTTCTCATAAAAATATTTAATGGAGAAATTGTGTTAGATTAATGCAGAAAGTTAACTACAAAGACATCGGGCGTTCTAATTATCATTCATATAACTTAATTATTGTTATAGATACTGCAGGGTGAATAGACGAGTTAGCGAGGCGAGTAACCTACAAATATTATATCAAAAACAGAAGTATGACAGTAAAGGTACAAAATCCTGTATCAGAAACCAAGAACATAAACGCCGGTCTCCCACAAGGATCAGTCATCGAACCTAAACTTTTCAGCCTCTACATAAACGACATTCCACAATTTTCCAAAACAAATTTTGCACTTTTTCCTGACGACACAGCAATCTGAGCCACTCATTCTGGGCAACAAAACATCCAAAACCAAATTCGCGTAAATATGTTAGAAAAAAATTATAACATTTTGAGACCAATTTTAAACGCAGCCAACACTAAAGCCATTATCTTTTTAAGAAATATTACAGACAAGATATTAAAAAAAATCGCGATGCAGCAAGTGCGTTATGGTAATTCATTAAATGCTTCAAATTTGGATGACTCAATTTTCTATAAACTTAGAAAGTTAAATTTTGGTATGTAGTAAAGTCTTTCCCAAGGCAACATATCCACCAAATTTCATTAAAATATCTTTGTAATATTCGGATAATTTTTTTTTTCGAATGTAAACTCAAAATATTCTCCTGACTGAAGAAGGCGGACATCCATCAAATCAGTTTGCAGATTTAAAACAAGGCAGTCGTCGTCGTGTATGTTTTTTAAATCTCTAAAGCCTCAAAAAAAGTCAAGTTTGTGCTTGTCATTGCAAAACTGTTGTTGCTCTTTGCGGTTATTTACTGTGGGCATATGTTGAATATCGATAATATGTTTTGCAAATGTAGATTTGTGAGCGTGTGAATTTATAAGTGCAGAAATATGTTCTTTGTAGCTGGTGTTTAAGCTTCTAGAAGTTTGACCGATGTAGACTGCATTACAAGTTACAATGTGTAAAAGCTCATTTATAAATTCCAGCTTTAGCGAGAAACATGACTTTCATTTGATCACGTGTCATGTTGTAAGATTTGAAAGCTGCCTTTGTATTTTTATTGACATTAAAATTTTTCAAATGATTTAGAAGTAAGTCATCGAAACATATTTGTTGTCGTTTTTGTCTCTATTTGGATAAAACAAATGAAGTTCCAATTTGTATTATTTTAGCCAAATTTCATCTAAAAAGGTCTGGACACAGCAAGTGCGTTGTGGAAGTGAATTTTCATAAAAATGTTTTTAATCGCAAATATGTCTTTCTAATGCAAGCAGACATCAACCTGGTTACCGGTATAACCTATATAGTAGAAACAATGTACCATATTTTATCAAAATAACTTATTGTTTGAAAATGTGCAAAAATTTTCGGAAAATAAACTTTAAATGTTTCCGAGAAAATTGGTTTCCTAGCCAACAAACCTTAGGTTAATAGCAAATTGAGTCATTGAATATTGAGGCATTTAATAAAAATTTGCTACCAAAACGCACTTACTGCGTCTCGATCTTTTTTCTTACAAACATGCATCATATTTTGATAAGAAATGCAAAAATGCAATAAAATAAAAGGTGTTTGAAAAAAATTGTAGGGATCACCAACCACTTACGTGCAGCATTTAATGAAAATTTGCTACCAAAACGCACTTACTGCGTCTCGATTTTTTTTCTTACAAACATGCATCATATTTCGATAAAAAATGCAAAAATGCAATAAAATAAGGGTGTTCGAAAAAAATTTGTAGCGATCACCAACCACTTACGTGCCACGTGTGATTATCAAAATAATTCGAGTTTGCGCTCATTTGAAGAAAAGTCGGGCTCTCCTCATTAACGAATCTTTTCTACGAAAATTAGGTTAAAATTATAGACCGTTAAACCATGAATTTAACTTACCGCCAACTAGACCGCATATTTGAAATGAATTTTCTGTAAATATTTTAGTAAAATAAAGGACAATGATTACTACTTGATTTCATGAATTATCACCGTTCAGTAACTGAGTTAAAAAAAGTCTGGACGCAGCAAGTGCGTTATGGAAGTGAATTTTGATAAACATATTTTTAATCGCAAATATGTCTCCTATTAGTTATATAGTAGAAACAATGTACCATATTTTAACAAAATAACTTATTGTTTGAAAATGTACAAGCATTTTGCGAAAATAAACTTAAAACGTTTCTGAGAAAACTGGTTTCCTAGCCAACAAACCTTAGGTCAATAGCAAATTGAGTTATTGAAATTGGAAGCATTTAATGAAAATTCGCTACTTACTGCTATTCTCGATTTTTGTCTTACACACATGCATCATATTTCGATAAAAAAATGCAAAAATGCAATAATATAAGGATGTTCGAAAAAAATTTTAGGTGTCACCAACGACTTATGTGATTGTCAAAATAATTTTATAAGATGCAGCTCAAGACGGCCTCTAATTAACATATACAACTTTATCTCGTATCTTATTTAATAAAAATTATATTGAGTTTTACCGTAGAAATACGTCACCCTGTATGTATGTAAACAGATAAAAACTGAAACCACCGGATATGGATTCTAGGGGGCCTAGTTTGCGCTTATTTGAAGAAATCTTTCTAAATTCAAAAGTCGCGGTCTTCTCATTAACGGATTTTTTTCTACGAAAATTAGCTAAAAATTATAGACCGTTAAACCATAAACTTAACTAAAACTATCGACAAAGCATCATAGAAAGGATCTATTTGAAACGAAATTTCTAGAAATATTTGAGTAAAATGAAGGACAATGACGGTTGAAGCTGAAACTTAAGGGTTTTCAGAAAACTCTTCTTACGACATTTTCTTTACGTAAATCGTATTTGTTTCAGGTTCTTTGCCTAAATGTGGCTAATTTTGACATTTTACATAGCGACTTCGGCGTTTTGAGGAAAACCCATTTTTTTAATGCCTATAACTTTCGTGTCTTTTAACTTAGAGACCTAACAGACCGAACTTATCCAAGTCATTTGCAAAGGGAAGGTACTCAGAAAATTTGATCAAAATATTAAAATTTAAAATTGAAACTGACCCTGGATATGGGCTCTAGGGGGGCTAGTTCGCGCTCATTTGAAGACATTTTTTCAAAATTCAAAAATCGAGATCTCCTCAATAGTGTATTTTTAAAGAAAATTCGCTAGTAAAAAACTAATTTTTTATATGGTTTACAGCACTGAACAAAGAATTGAACTAGTAAAACTGTGCTATGGAAATAACAATTGTGCCAGTGTTGCTGCTAAGCTTTTCGACCAAAATCATGTGGAACAGCTGGTTAGTCGTCGGAACGTCATTAATTTAATGGAAAAATTTGAGGAAGTGGGCTCTGTTACAAACAAAAATGTCTGGACGCAGCAAGTGCGTTATGGTAGCGAATTTTCGTAAAAATGCTTTTAATGACAAATAAGTCTTGTTTTTAAAAGGGTATTTGGTTGGCAGTATAACCTATATAGTACTAACAATGTACCATATTTAATTAAATAGCTTTGTTGTTTCAAAAAGTACAAACATTTTCCGAAAATCAACTTTAAAAGTTCCAGAAAAAACTGGTCCGATTTTCCTGGCGAACACACCTCTTCAAGTTATTTAGGCACCTGCCAAGATATAATTATTAACAAACAGCTTTAGGACCAAACTGGAAAAAAAAATATGAAAATTTGTAAAAATTTCTTTTATAAAAATGCATCATTTATTTTTACAGAAAATGCCTTCAGTAATGTTACCCTAAATTATATTTTCCACAAAAATTCGACATATTTTTTTAACAATAAATTACTAAACATTTACTATTAATTACCAACATATCAAAAAATTCTTACAAAAAATTATTTCTACGGAAACACTAAAAACATTTCTGCGAAAACTGTTCAAATTCAGCCACTATTTGAGAGCGCCCTGTATACGGCATCTCGATTTTTCGACCAGTAATACAAACAAGAAGCTCTCTGAATGTGTCATTTCCATGGGGCTCCGCTATATATTAGTACAAACGCCCTCTCACAATTTGTGATATGTGTTTGTGATATCAGCCAAAAACGTTAAAAGTTGCCAAATAATTGAAATAACTAAAAAACGATGTACGATATCATTTTTTTTACCTTACAAACATTCATTATAATTTGATGGAAACTACAAAAACGCAATAACACAAAGTGTGTTCTATTAAAAAAAGAAAGTGTGCATCACCAACGACTTATGGGCCATACTGTGATTGTCAAAATAGGTTTATAAGATGCAGCTCGAAACACCCTATAATTAGCGTATATAAATTTTTCTCATATCTTGTATAATAACGGATATATTGAGCTTTACCGTAGAAATGCGTCACCCTGTATATGTGTAAACAGACAAAAATTAAAACTGACCCCGTGTATGGGTTTTAGGGGTTCTAATTCGCGCTCATTTGAAGAAACCTTTTTAAAATTCATAAGTCACGGTGTTCTCAATAACGAATTTTTTGTACGAAAATTTGCTAAAATATAGACTATTAAACCATAAACTACTGCCCAAATATCAGAAAGAGGGTCTGTTTGAAATGGATTTTCCGAAAAGATCTTAGTAAAATGAAGGACAATGATCGTTGAAGCTGAAACTTGAGGCTTTGTAAAACACACTTATTACGACATTTTTTATACATAGTTCGTATTTGTTTCAGATTCGTTGTCTGAAAATTACAAATTCTGACGTTTCAAATCGCGGCTTTGACGTTTTAAGAAGAAAAATTATAAAATTTTCAAAATATTTTTTCTGATACTTCTTGACCTTTTTGCGTCAAGAAGAACATACCGTTTTATGTAATATTCAATTGTTTTTGTGAAATTTTTGTCGTCGATGCGATACTTCCAGTCGTTGAGACGATGTGAAACTAATAGATTGTTATTGTTATCCACACAAAATATTTTGTTCTTGTGCTGTCCTCTGATCACCAGTGGCAGCCAAAATGATTTTCTTTATGTCTTTTTTTCTTTTAACTTAGAGATCTGAATTTTGGCACGTATGGTAAGTTTGATAGTAGAAACGCACATGCCAAATTTGGTTGTCATAGTGCTGTTATTTTCGAAGGTACAAAAATTTCCCGAAAGAAACCCCAAATATATATAAACACAGATCTCCTCATTAGTGAATTTTTCGTTTTACAAAAAATTCGCTAAAACATAACCGTCAACAAACTATCCAAAATGATGGTGTTGAAGTGGTCGTTCTTGGTCATCTTTTAATGGACAACAGGCAATCTGTAAGGAAATATCTCGTGTGTCAAAAAGTGGGGTTCATCGAATTATCATAGAACATAAGTTTCATCCATTCAAGTTAACACTCAAGAATTAAACGAAGATAATCCGGATCGACGTTTACAGTTTTGTGAAAATTAACTATGCCTTTGATGAATGACCTAGGGCTACTTTACAACATTTGTTTCTCTGTTAAGAGTACGTTTATGTTGAACGGCGAAGTAAACAGGCATAATAGTCGTCATTGGAGTAACACGAACCCACAAATCTTCAGTGAAAGTCATACCCAAACGCCCCAACAATTAAACGCGTGGGCAGGCATTCTGGGTGACCACATTATCGGAGCACTCTATGTTGAAGGCAATTTGACTGGTGAACGTTATTTGAAGTTGTTAGAAGACCTTATTGACTCTTTAACCACCCAAGTATTGGAAGAATACGTAAATGTCCAATAAAACCAACTTTTTTTCAAGGGGATGGAGCGCCTCCCCATTATCATGTACGAGTACAGTTTCTTAGATGTTCATTTTTCCGGACAATGGATAGGTCGGAGAGGTCCCGTCGAATGGCCAGCTAGGTCGCCCAACCTAACCCCTTTGGATTTCTTTTTGTATGCCCACTTAAAGTCTACAGTTTATACTCACCACCTGAATCTCTTCAAATGGTTCGAGAACAAATGGTCGCAGAGTGCCGTTTTATCACGCCAGAAATGTTGAAAAACGTTAGAAAAGTTTTTGAAAATAGATTGTACTATTGTGTGAAAGTATGGGGTGGTCATTTTGAGCAATATATTCGTTAAATTGAATTGATTTTTCGTAACCACTTTTGTTTCATTTGACAGTAATCTAGGCAGGGTTCTCAAAAACCAATGGCTCAAAATTGAGAAAAAACCATGATTGCATAGAGAATGAAAGCAGCTTCAAAATAATGTGACACTCGCTCCTTCTCGCCATTTAATTTTTTTAAAGTGTTGACTGGGCGCTAGAGGGATGCAGTAATATCTTCGAAACCAAGAAAAAATCTGTTCCCCTTCAAGTTAAAATTGATCCATTTTAGCATTTTCCCCCCACTTGGAGGAAATTGGACATTTTAAGGGGTGCAAATTTTAGTTGCGACACCTGTATACAAATATTTATATATTTGTAGAAGACATGTTTTTTTTTGAAATCGAAAGGTCAAAAGTACCAAAAAACAGCTTTCAAACTTTAATGATCATTTTTCTAGAAACGTCAAAATTGGTGATTTTTAAACAAACATTCTAAAACGCAGGCGGATTTTGGACAATAAAGATTGCAAGAAGTGTGTTTAACAAAGTCTTACATTTCTGTTTCAATAGCTATTGTTCGTCATTTGACTAAAACATTTGCAGAAAATTTATTTGAAATAGACCCTTTCTGAGATTTTATAGCAGCAGTTTAAATTACAGAGCCTGTGATTTATAAATGTCAATTTTTTAAATAAAATAAATTTGAAACGATTCCTCTGTTTAATCAGTAAATCGATAAACGGACAACCTATATACAATCAATATAGTATAGTAATAGTTCGGATGCCGAAAGTGCGTTATGGTAGCGGTAGCACATTTTCATCAATTTTTCTCTTCAAATTTTAATAAACTAATATTCTCTCAAACAATAAAATCCGACAAATTTAAGGTTTTCTGAGATACAATTTTGCTATTTATCGCAGTTTCTTTATATTTGAAAGATTTTTATGAAAATTCGCTACTATAACGCACTTGCTGCGTCGAGACTTATAGTAAATTTTCGTTAAAAAATTCACCAATGAGGAGACGGCGACTTTTGAATTTTGAAAAAAAAAATTCAAATGAGTGCAAGCTAGGCCCCCTAGAACCCACATCTGAGGTTAGCTTTAATTTATATATATATATATATATATATATATATATATATATATATATATATATATATATATATATATATATATATCAAACCGATAACTGAAAAAAAATAATGGGGCGATTTTGATCAAATTTGGTGAGTACCTTCCTTTTGCAAGTGGCTTGGATAAGATTGTTAGCCAAGAAAATCGGCCAAGATTTTCCCGGAAAATTTTGTGTTTTCTTTCGGAAAATTTTCATAACTCCGGAAATAACAAAGTAAGGGCAATTAAAAACCCGTGTTTGTATCATAAAAAGTGAACCATGTACCAAAATTTAGGTTTGTAAGTTAAAAGATAAAAAAGTTATAGGCATTTGGGGTTATCCTCAAAACGTCAAAGTCGCGATTTGAAACGTCAAAATTGGCAACATTTAGGCAAAGAACCTGAAAAAAATATGGTTTATGTAAAGAAAATGTCGCAAGAATAGTGTTCTACAAACTCTTAAGTTTCAGCTTCAACCGCCATTGTCCTTGATATTACTTAAATATCTCCAGAAAATTCCTTTTAAATAGACCCTTTCTCTGATGCTTTGGCAGTAGTTTTGGTTAAGCGTATGGTTTAACGGTCTATAATGTTTGGCTAATTTTCGTACCTAGAAGAAATTCGTTAGTGAGGAGACCGCGATTTTTTAATTTTAAAAAGATTTCTTCAAATAAGTGCAAACTGGGCCCCCTAGTATCCATATCCGGGTTTAGTTTCAGTTTTTATATGTTTACGTATATACAGGGTGATGCATTTCTACGGTAAACCTCAACATAATTGTTATTATACAAGATACGCGAAAAAATTGTATACGTTAATTATAGGGTGTCTTGAGTTGCATCTTATAAAATTATTTTGACAATCACAGGCTGGTCCCTGTCTGGCTGGTACGTCGTTGGTGATACCTACATTTTTTTCGAACATCCCTTATATTATTACATTTTTGCATTTTTGATCGAAATATGATTTCGCGTTTTGGTAGGGAATTTTTATTCAATGCTTCAAAATTCAATAACTCAATTTGCTATTAACCTAAGGTTTTTAATTGTAGTTAAGCAACGACGGGCACCGTCAATTCATGGATGGGTTCGTGGTCTCATCTGGCTTTGAACTTTTTTTTGTGAAACTGCGTAAAAAAATATTTTTTCGGCGACCTCGCGTAAAAATCTTTTGTGAGTTTTTGTGAAAAGACTTTATAGTGAATTTTAGTAAAAACAATTGGCAGTTTTTGATAAAAAAAATGTTTATTGGCCTTCCGAAAAAAAATGACCCTAGCAATTTTTCGAATCAACTAGTCTTGTTACCTTTTTTCGAATAACTCTTATACTAAATTATTTAAGCATATTTTTGTAGGATTTTTTTGCTGGTTTGCGAATTTTGGAGCAAAACACTTATTTCAGCTAATTTTTGTGGAACATCTTTTTAGCGAATTGTAAAAAATATTTCCTCGTCAATGAAGTTGAACAAATTGTTTTCATCATACAAAAAGCTTTTATTCTTGTGCCCTCTTTTGGTCCCCTGAAGCAAAAAAATGGCTCTAATTGATTTGTCTTTAAAGCTAGAACCTTTAAATTTTAGTGTGAACTAGTCTCCAGAACTTGTGTTCGGAATTTCATTAAAATAACTTTGTTATTGTCAAAGATACAAAACTGTTGACAGAAAAACTGGTTCGTTCGGGCTGGATAACCAAGGTACCAATTTAAGCTATTTAACAAAAGGAAGGTACCTACCTGCCAAATTTATGTTACCTGCGTAAATCTCTTGGATGAGTTCGTTATAGCCAATCCACTCTGACCGGTTTTTTCTGAAAACGTATTTTCTTGAAACAAATTTGTAGGTATTTCCGAAACAAATTATTTTTTTATTACGTGATTTGATATATTTTATAAAAGTTCGCTACCATAACGAACTTGCTGCGTGATAATGTAATTATTGTTGTTGCAATTCGTGCCACTGATATACCTAGGTAGGTACCCATTATTCTACAAACCAGGTAAAATTATTCAGCTTTGGACATCCCTGTAAAACCGTAAGTTACTTTTATTCAATCCACTTTAATTTTGAAAATTCCCTAAAATATTAATAAACTGAGCTTTCTAAAGTAGAAGGCTTTATATTTTAGTTTCCAAAAATAATATTTCATGGTCGTTAAATACTCTAAACCACAAATAAGTTTTTTTGGTGAAGTCGCCGTTACTGAAGTCGCCGTTACTGAAATACGCTGTAAAAGCAATGGACATCCCTGAAAAGTAACCTACTATTGGATTACGTCGCCCGTCTCTTTCATCCAATTTATAATCATTCCTTAGTTCTTAAATAGAAATTTTATTTAATTCAAACTAATGTACAATAACATTTTATAAACTAAAAAATGTTTTTTTAGCTCTATAAAAGTGACTGAAAATCACAAAGCCTAGTAATAACAGCAGTAAACTAGAAAGAAAATAAAACATCAGTTTTGAAAGTTGACTATCCCGCCCAGAGTTCGTATAGTGTACCAATTTTATATTTCCAGCCGTTCTAGGCTCCACACAACGCTATAACCTAACCTTTCGATGTGTGATATGCAGGTGGGACGGGGACACCCGAACATCGGCGAGGACATCCGACGCTTTCAGACCGGTCTTGGCACTGCTGTATTTTGCTCTGCCTGCGCTGCTGTATTCTGTATTCTCTAATATTATAAGAGAGGCAGTGCTGTTCCAAGTTCTGTGTTTGTCAGCTCTAAGTTCGTGTGTTTTATGTGATAGTGTTTCGTCTATTGTAATGTTGCTATTTGCAACAATGAAGACCTATGTATGCCACTAACGATGTGGTTTGAATCTCAAGTAAGTTCACTTTAATTTATTTATTTGTAACTGTATCTAGATTTTAGTGGCATTCAGCGGAAAACTCGTAACTCAAATCTGTCCCTAGCTAACCGCGTTATTTCGTATTAATATCTAGGTTTGAACAATTTTTTAGCGCTATTTTTAATCGTATATTTTAGATGTTGTTAAACCACACAACACAGCGGTAAAGGCAGTGTTCGATTCTAATTTCATGTAATTAGCGTCTTATGGTGAAATTCCGCCGCATTCATGACTTAAAACACCAATGTATCTGTTTCAGTTTTGATTATTTTGAATCCACGTGACAACTGTCAAACTCGATCTAGTTACCTATGCTATCTCCGCATGTGTTTTGTTTTGAAACGAGCGGGATTGCATTGCATTGAAATGGTTTTATGTCCAGCGGTCCAATTGGCGGTTGGACATGCATTATTTAGGAATGCGCACGCAATCGTGTTGACTGTTCGTCTGGGCGATTGTAGATAAGTCTTGTACTTCACTCACTGCCGAAAAGAAGAGGGGTCGGCGCCAGTATCAGACGTTGCTGTTTACGACGCTTCTCTATTTTTGTCTGCCTCTGAAAGTTTGGTTATATTTTTTCCTCGATTATATTGCGAGGGTGAAAATATAAAACTTGGTATTTCTATTGAAAATTAATTTAAGATTTTTTTACATTTTATAATAGTGTCAGGTCTGCCATGGATTGTAAAAAACCTAGGCAATAATACTAAATGTCACTTTTGGAACTGTTTACTTTTTTATTCAGTACTAAATAAATATAAATTAAATAAATTATTTTTAAGTTTGTGGGTGATGAAATTTCTGGCCCAGTATGCAATTATTTTTGAAATTAACGTCATAATTTTAAAATATATATTTTTTACGTCTACCCCGATTTTCCAAGTAGGTAATGTCCTAAATGTCACAAAGTTATTATGTCTCAAGATAATGTCAAAAAAAATTTGCCCTCTACTTTTTCCAGCATATTTCAGTTCGTCCTTCCATCGAAGTGTCGTCCCTGGTCATTTTTCTTCGTCCCACATTTCAAGAGCTTTAAAATCCAGCTTACCGCTGCATACGTATGATTTGATGCATCTTTTATCACCTTTTCTAGAACAATTTTAATCGTCTTTGTATCGGTATGTCGTGTCCCTGCCATTTTTCTCTGTGTCCACATTGCAAAACCTTCTGTTCTCTTCATGTGCCGGTTAGTTAGAATCTAGCTTTCCACCCCTTATTTTACAACACTGCATACATATGACTTAATGGACCTTGTCGTGAGGTCTCAGTTAAAACGTTTATCAGTGAGATGATTATTTTGCTATTGAATGTACACTTTGCCATCGGTATCATCTTCAGTTTTTTTTTGCTACGGTAGGTGAACATTTGTACTTGTCATTTACTTGTATATCTACTTTCGTAGCACTATCCTTACTTATCTTCATTACTTTTATTTTCGTTATATTGATTTTAAATTTAATGATTTTTCCGTTTCTCCTACTAGCTCTGTCATCTATGCATCTTATGCAATGGAGTTTTAACTTTTTAACGCGCCGGCATCCAGTACACTGAGCATTCTCTGTATTTTTTTTACAGTTTCCTGCCCGCGCTTATACATTTTAGTGAATTTTCGTAGAAAAAAATTTCACCAATGAGATTTTTGTTCAAAGAAAAATGTCTTCAAGTGAGCGCAAACTAGTCCCCCTGGAACACGTATCCGGAGTCAGTTTCAATTTTTATATGCTTCACCGATAACTCAAAAAATAACTGGCCGATTTTGATCAAATTTGGTGAGTACCTTCCTTTTGCAAGTGGCTTGGATAAGTTTGTTAACTAGCAAAATCGGACCAGTTTTTCTTGGAAAATTTTAGGTTTTCTTTCGGAAAATTTTTATATCTCCGGAAATAACAAAGGTATGGCAAGCAAGTGTGGTACGCGGTTATATTATGAAAAGTAAACTATGTACCAAGATTTAAATCTCTTCTAGTCGAAATAAAAAAAAAAAATAGGCATTTAAAGAAACAACATTTTGGTGTCACTGGTGATCAGAAAAACGCACAAGACCAAAATATTTTGTGTGGATAACAATAACAATCTATTACTTTCACATCGTCTCAACGACTGGAAGTATCGCATCGACGACAAAAATTTCACAATTTTTTTTTCGCTTAAACCTAAAAGTATCAAAACATATAGAAAACAATATTGGGAACGAAAACAGAAAATTAATTTCAACTAGACCCTTTCTCTGATGCTTTGGTAGCAATTTCAGTTATAGAGTTCGTGTTAATAGTCTTTAATTTTTAGCGATTTTTCATAGAAAAAAGTCGTTACGGAGAAATCCGCGACTTTAGAATTTTGAAAAGATTTCTTCAAATGACCGCGAACTCCTATACCCCATAGAACACATATCCTTGTTTACATATATACAGGCTGGAACATAAAAAATTCCTTATTTTTCAAATGTTTTTAAGCTTTCGGTGTTCTCATGGTGTTAAGTCCGGAGAACAGGGCACGTCGTCAACCAATTTAAAACAAATTTTATCAACAGTATCTTGTGAGCAGGGACTTTTCTTGCAAAAACCCACACCTTTGACCAGTTTTTGCACATTTTTCTAAGCCACTCGCTCTAGTATATACCCATGACAGTTCTACCTTATTCCAGGAGATATAGCATGTTTGTTCCAGAAAACTGAAGAACCTTACCATCCATCCGGCTTTTAAACATGGAATTTTTTGGCTCCTGCTTTTACGCTTTCGATTGCTCTTCAGCCACTGGATTGTAGTTTAGACTCATGTTTCGTCCATAGTGAGAAGCGACTGATACACCATAGTTGTGAGATGTCCTACAGTGCCGCCATCTCGGTGCGGAACCAGGTAGTATGTTGTCACGACGGCTCCAAATAACACAAAATATTATAAAATAGAAACTATGTACAACCAACTAACAATTTTGTCAGCCCTGGTCCATTTTCTTCCCTAATTTAACTTCCCTACTTTTTTATAACATCTTGTGTTATTTCGAGCTGTCGTGACAACATACTAACTTGTTCCTCACCGGGATGGCGATCCTGTCGTCCATCTCAATGTCCTAGGAGGCTGGTTACCGTAGCCGTATTACTTTATAGGTGTATTCTCGCTGTAATTATAATACCGCACCGATGAGCTCTAATTAGAGCGAAACCGGTTTGCGGTTCTAATTATGGTGAGAATACATCTAGCCTTACACCATAGTTGTTACCATAGCCACTAAATTCAATTTTGCTTACTGGAAAGTTCCTAGGCTACAATATATGAATATAACCTTGTACAGCCACTAGAACTAATTCAAACGTAAACTGTTGAATGTCTGCACGTTCCACTCTTCGAAGAGGCGTAAAGCCGTCAGTCCCTTGTACCAACGTTAAAGATCCCCACCCTTCTCCTAAAAAGTAAGGGATTCGGTAAAATTTCCATGCAAGTGAGGTGAAACTGCTCGCTGGCATCGATGATTGGCCATACTTTCGGATATAAACCGCCGTAATAACTTCAACTGCACAAAATGTGTATAATTTATACCAACGGTGTGACATTTGTCAAACTTTTTCCACTACAGATCTTAGAACTTACTTGATTCGTCTGATTAATAATGAGTTAATTAGATATGTTGGCCATAACTTTTGAACAAAGTAGAGAAAAAAATATTTAGTAGACTAAGAAAAATTGACCCCCCCCCCCTCTTCCCGTAAGCGCATATCAAATTGAGTATTCAATATGTGAAGATTTGAACCTGTGATGAGCACTAATAAGTATACCCGCAGAACCCAAATCATAACACATAAGTTAGCGGCATTAGATGATGAACAATTCTGAATTCCCCTGTTGACGCTAACCTGGCTGGTCAAACGATCGTCAGGTTTTTAAATGTGTTGTGATTTGTGTTTTCGTAGGTTACTTAAAAAATAAATATTTTAATGGGAAAAAGATTATAAATGGCGTCATGACGTTTTCAGTAGTTACTCAGGCTAAAATATTCCTCCTGGTAACTACCCCAGTTCATACCCAAACGCTATAGTCAGAAAACTATTTTCCTGATATTGGGGCAGAGCATTAGTTACTGATTACTCTGTACTCCAGTGGAATTTCTTATACGATGACTCTTATGAGCAATTAAAAATAAGGTATCATCATCAGTTTTGAAATTAAATCATAATAAGATCAAAATTCAAAATTGGTATACCAAAAAGCAAGTTAGTTTAACACAACATTATATTCTATTGATTGCTCATATGTAGACTAATAACCAACGTTGAAGTTGCCGTTGCTACCATGGCAACCAGTGGGCGTAACTCTACGTCACTATATACAGTGGAATGTGGCATGCGTTACACCAATAAATGAACTTTATTTTTGCAACTCTCCTAAAATTAACATGAGTTTTAATTTAACGAAAAACAAATTATATCTTAAGTTTTATTACCAAATGACATACATTTTGAATGTCTTAAACTGAAATGATTCGCGGACAAATACCAAAGTTAAAGAACAACTAACAAAATAAAAGAAAGCAGCCCCGGTAGTCCAGCGGTAAGAAGTCAAGGGTCCTGGGTTCGACTCCATGTAATTTTTTTCCGTACGTATTGTACAATTTCCATCAACCGACGTTGTACCAGTGTGTTTGAGCAAATTGAATGTCTGCACGTCTCGCTCTTCGTAGGAGACATAAAGCCGTCGCTCCCCGTACCATGTGATGTTGGACTCGTGAAAGATCCCTACTCTACTGGCGTCTGTGATTGGCCATAGTCGCAGAAATGTGAGTTTTTTTGTTTCTGTAACGGTGGCCTATTTCCGCGACTATGGGCAATCACCGATGCCAGGGAGCAGCTTCACCTCACTATCCTGGACATTTTTCCGAACCCCTGCCTTTCTGTAAGGAGGGTAGGGATCTTTAACGTGCCCAACATCGCATAGACACGGGACCGACGGCTTTACGCCTCCTCCGAAGGGATAGTCGCGGAAATATAGGACGACCTTAAACAAACAAAAACACCACAATACAAAACGTAAAATAATCCGTTCTATTAACACCATTTACATCGGTCAAACATCTAGAATTTTCAATCTCCATGTATTTGTATTACATTTTTAACGTGTTTCTATTTCTACGGATATGACCTATCACCAACGCCAGAAAGCGATCTCACCTGACTATCCTGGTAATTTTGCTGAACCCTTTCCATTTTGTAAGTGGGGTAGGGATCTTTAACGAGTCCAACTTAGCATGGTTCATGGGACTATCGACTTAACATCCCCTCTGAGGGGCGGAACGTGCAGACATTCAACTTGTCCAAACGCAATGCCACTAATTCGGTTCACTAGAAAAACAATGATGTCGCGGCATACTTTAGACAATCTTTTAAATCTTCTCAAACTAACAGCTAAAAAATAACAGCGGAAACGCCAAAATGCGATTTTGACAAGTACCTAGTAATAAATTTGTTTGACAGCCGCCTACTATGCCGTAATGGTCTGGAATCGTGGAGACTTCACCGTCAAGAGCTCTGAAGAAATCACATTCGATCGGGGTAGAGTGCAGTTGTGTCATCAAGTTTCATTTTTTAGCTGCCACCTAGACGAACACCGTTTGCACCAACGATGCTGTCCCTCGTTCTCATTTTGTTAATTGTAACACCAACTTAAGCGAACCACGTCAACGACCAAGAAACAAGGCTGTCGCTTGTTTTAGCGAATTTGTATTAAAAAAATCGCTAATAGGGACGTATCGAGGATGAGACTTTGCAAAAAAAATTTCAAATCAGCGCGAACTAGTACGCCTAGAGCCCATATCCGGGGTCAGTTTCAATTCAATTTTTATGTTTATATATGTCCAACCGGTAACTCAAAAAGTTGTTAACCGATTTCGATGAAACTCGACAAGAATTTTTTTATTAATAGCTTGGTTGAGTTCGTTAGCCAGCCCTGTCAAACCAAAAAAAAATGATTTTTCCGAAAAAAAATTGTATCCCAAAAAATAACAAAGTTATTTTGATGAATTTTGTTTGGTATGTTGCCCTGGTAAAATACCTTACTACGTACCAAATTTCAACTTTCTGGGTTTATAGAAAATTGAGTTATTCGAATTTGAAACATTTAATAAAAATTCACTGCCATTAACGCACTTGGCTGCGTCCCGAATGTTTTTTTTTACTGAACCCGGTGTACTCACCAAGAAGCGCCAAAAACACAACTAGCGTATCTAATTCGGGTTTATCACGCTCATTTTTTTTACCGCCTATGTAATTTTTCCGTCGTAATAAATTAATCCTAATTGACACTGTCTGAAATATTTTCTTTGCTGAAGGAAATCATTAAGTGCATTTAAAAGCTAGATGACAGAATCAATTTTATTATGAAAAATGAAAAAAAAATGATACCAATGAATAATGCGAAGGAAAATCAAATTAAATGAATAAAGTGTCTGTCACTCCCACTGCCACATAACCTTGCTTACAGTTTCTTTCGTTACATTTTGAAGAACTTCGGGGCTTACCAGGCTGATTTCCTGTGAAACCCCTTTTCACGCCAAACATTCACACTATTAGGGGTCGTTCTATAGACACTATCTTTTATATGTGCCCATACAAAAAAGTTAATTGGCGTGAGCCCCGGTGATCTAGGAGGCACCTCGCTGGACCATCTGTACCCAACCATTTATCTCCAAAATGTTCAGATAAATAATCCTGAACAATTCTTGAATTATGGTATGGACGACCATAACGGTGAAGATACATATTTCGACTTAATTCCAGGAGAAATTCCTGCCAATGCTGTGGCGATTCAATTTCTGAGGAAATAACGGTATGGTTATTCAGCTAGTGGCCCCTTGAATAAAATCAGGCCAATGATGATACCGTCCCAGACGTTGAAGCCGAACCTTTCACGAAATCATGCTTCTCTCAAAAGTTTAGTGTTTTCACGAGCCCAACATCTGATGTTGTTCCGGTTAAACATCCCATTATTGGTGGAGTCAGATTCGTCAGAGAAAGGACCAAGATAATAGTTGGGATCGATTATCCAATTGCTGAATAAAACGGTTCTAACGTAATTTATTTATTGAATAAAAAAATCACGATTAATATAATAGTTGGGATCGGTTAACCAATTGGCTGAATATAACGGTTATCACGTAATCAATGACTAGACAATAGTTGGATCGATTAACCAATTGCTGAATAAAATGCTTCTCACGTATCCCCCAAAGAGGTGCTGGTGAATATTGTATTTGTAAGATTATGCTTACGCAAATTCTTCCTAGTATTCTGGGCCCCCATTGCATGCTAGACTCTGTTCCCTAATTGACGTTGTCGGTTTGAACTCCACGTATGCCAATACATTTATTTCTGCTTCTTCATTCGCGATGTAATTCTCTTCATTTAAGGGATTTTCTTTCCGAAATTATTCTTCTGCCATGTGGAAAATGTCCTTTTGGGGTGATGGCGTGTATAATTTGCGAATTTTTATGACAATCAGCCTAAATTAGAGCATGCCAACTTTCTCTGTTTTAGAATCGTTATTCTATTCATTGGTGTGTTGGTCTTTCGGTTTTAGTTGACTCGACATTCTAGATAGGTCAGAAAATAAAGAGATCAGGTCGGGACATTCAAATTGAAGTGTGCCAATTGTTCCCGGTCAGTACTAGGTGGTACTACGGGTATTTTTTATTAAATTAGCATACCATGTCATCAGCATTATGTAGGACCTAAACAAAATCCCAATTAATAGGCAGGCCATGACAAAAATACATGTTTTTGAAACAAAAATGGGAAAGACAAAGTACGCCGATATAGAAAGACGGAACGCGTATTTTGTTGAGCATATTCCGAGACCTAATAACTTTATGAGAACATTATTTGAAGGACACATACTTAAAGAAAAAAGGAAGAGGGAAGCAGTAGTAGTAGCAATGGCGGAGAGGTTAGCGCCAGGCAAGTAGGCCGCATCGGGCCCTTTTTGCCAACCATGCCCTACCCCTCCTCGGTCCCGTCACCAAACCTCCTCGACCTCAAAATAAAGGTTATGACTGCCTTCCATTGAACTAAACATACTTGATCCTCCGTAGACTCCTTGATCCAAACATTTCTGTTCGAAGACTC
Organism: Tillus elongatus; assembly: GCA_964006375.1. Taxonomy (NCBI): domain Eukaryota; kingdom Metazoa; phylum Arthropoda; class Insecta; order Coleoptera; family Cleridae; genus Tillus; species Tillus elongatus. The sequence continues at coordinate 148,446,107 of OZ023264.1, read as the reverse complement.
AAAACCCTTACATTCACACAGGTGATGGTGGTTTCTCCAGTCTCACCGCATTCCTGGCAAATGGGATCCCTCACGGCACCGACCAATGTAAGGTGTCTTCTGAGACTACAGTGGCCCGTCAGCACCCCGATGATACGCAGCAAAAAGAACTATGTCGTGCTTCTACCAAGAAGCCCGACAGTGTTGTTTTTACCCGGTCTCTACACGAAGTCCGTCGCTTGTCTAGATCCACTGACCAACCTCCAGTGCTTCACCACAACCTTCTCAGTCCATCTGCCTAGAGCGTCGGAGACCACCTTCTACTTATGCCCGTAGCAGGCTCCGGAGTACAGAACGGTCGCCAGCAACCAAACCTTGCGAGGTCATTCGCCACCTCATTCCCCGTCTAGGGGGAAACTGGCTCAGCTGTTGTAGTGTCCAAATTTCAATGAATTGAAACTGCTAGGGACAGAGTCGTGAAGGCGATGAAAAGGCAAAATCGCCTTTAGACTGTGATGTAGAAGATAGCTTAAATGTGCATTGCTCAAATTTTTAGTTTCGGTGAATTTTTTTAGCCATTTTAGAATCGTCCTGGAAATTAACGGGAATGTTTCGAGTTATGACAGGGGACGACTTGATCAATTGAGTTTTTCAAGTGCATAGCACACTGGATTTGTTAAACCCACTGTAATAATTATTTCAAGACACATTTTCTCACCGTAACGAGATGCAACAAATAATAAGAAACACGTTGATCATTAATTATTTAAATCGTCGCCCGGGGCGTTCATATGAGTTACAGATGATGTGTCTCGTATTATAAAAAGTACAAAAACGCATATCGATTTTATGAATGGGAATCTCCTCTCTACTACACACAAGCAAAGCACACTATTCACTTTCATAAGTTTATTATTGTATAATAAATTGTAATAACGTAAACAAAGCGGAGTTTATTGACACTGGCGGCATTGAGAGAATGAATCCATTAGTAATGTGTGTCGACGTTTGTCGATAATATATTCCGTAAATGTTTAAAAAATGATTCTATGTCAATGTCGGAAGTTGTGAATGTAATGTGGGGTGTGACGTCATCTCGATCATATCGTGTGTTAGTGCACATTATCTTACTGTCTCTACCCATCGTCGTTAATATTATTACACCTAAATGACCGTCGGCTTGGGATAGGTCATGGTGTGATTTATGTAATTTAAAATAGAATAGTTTTTATGTAAATAACCTCCGGTGTTTATTATCTAGATACCCATGATTTCATATATTTAGCCGGGAAATGTGTATTTATTTACATTGAGAGCTGTTAATGTGGTTTGTAATTTGTAAATGATGCTACTCTATAGGTAGATTGATAGATTTGATCACATATATTGTAAATAAAGATATACAATAGTGTCGAAAGAGGCGTTTAACATTACATAACGCAAATAAACAAAACTAAAACTATAAAATAAATAAAACAATAGCTATAAGAAGGGCAAATAGTATTTCACAAAGAACAAATAAACATAATAAATATGTGACATATGTATAGGTACAGGCAGTGTCCGTTTGTAACTTTGAGTAAATTTGGTTACATTGCAGCTTTTTTTTCAAAAATGCTTGGGCGCTTCGAATATTATTTCAAGCTGCAGTCTTTTAAAAAATATAAAGGTGAGTCATACCTGTTAGAAAATAGAGAAGGCGCAGGTTTTTTGGATCAAAATATGAGGACTGGACCAAACATGCCTTCACAGGTTGAGCGCTATGGGGGGCGTATACGACCGCTAGTGAATTTTGCCACCTCGCCCCGGCGCTCATATACGCCCGCTGTTTCACCGAGGAATATATAATATACTCATTCTCTATCTGTCGGCGGTCGCAGCTGACATCGTTCTGTCTATTGCTTACGACCGCTGCGGCGTAGAAGGCTAGTACAGTAGGTATAGCGAATTTTTGCATATCATTCAACCGACCGAAAATATGGAGCAAAAAGCAATTATGTTACATTTTTATGGTTTTGCTATCTTTTATTTTATACAAATGAGTGCGAGTAATAACAAATACAAAATATCAGATGAAACAAATTAACACAACTTACGTGAACGCATTTTTACGATACTAACACGTCTATCTCTAGTGAAGACAGATAACTAATGCCTTACAATATGTACATGACTTATCATATTTCAGTTCAGCCCTGTATAACATTACAAGCCATAACGTGCAACGAACGACCGGTGGTACGACCGCTCGGGCGTAGATGGCATACTTTGTACGCCCACGCTCGAGCGGTCGTATACGACCTCTTGATTTGTGTTTCAAAAATGTTGTTTCTTATAAGGAAATGAGGCTCCGCTCGGGCGTAGATGGCATACTTGGTACGCCCACGCCCGAGCGGTCGTATACGACCTCTTGATTTGTTTTTCAAAAATGTTGTTTATTATAAGGAAATGAGGCTAACAGGTCTCTGACCCATTATTTATGTAGCCCCTATACACTTGTTTAAATTGGCGCTAGGGATTTGTTTTCAAAATTTATCTGGTAGTCAACCTATTATAAGTATTGCTGTGGAAAAGGTTACAGGGTGGCATTTTTTTTTTGTTTCTCGCTAATAATTTCATAAAGTATTTTTTTTTGTTCCCTCAGGGCTCGTCCGCGGCCTTGCCGCCCCGATAGCACCGCAACCCTTGGTTGTTTGTGCATACCCTTAGTCTTACTCCACCCATTCCAAGATCACTGTGCCTTGAACTAGTCTGCACAGCGATTGGTAGGGTGAAGTTTTATATTGCTCTGTCTCCGGTCTAGAGTGACCGTAGATCAGTTGTCTTTTCCGGTCCAGAGCTATACACTCGCACAAGATGTGTTGGGCTGATTCCTCCCCCTCGCCGCAGAGTCTGCATGCGAGGTCCCCTTCGAACCGCCCCATTTTATGTAGGTGTTTCTTGACGGCCATGTGTCCCGTCAAGAGACCTGTTGTGTTTCTGAGCTGTCCTCTGCTAAGGTTTAGCAGCTCCACAGCTCTCTTTGAACTGGGTCCGTCAATTATTGACTTCCCATGTCTGAGCCCTGGACAGTCCGCCCAGTACACCTTGTGTTGGTTTCTGACCCAGGACTTAATGGCTCCCCTGGCAGTGCTCTTTGACACGCCCAGAGCCGGTTCTGGTCCCATAAATGGTTCTGCTGACCCTCTCTTCGCGAGACTGTCAGCTTCTTCATTGCCTTTAACCCCCGAGTGACCCGGCACCCAGATGAGGGTCACCTCATTCTGCCCAGCCAGGTCGCTCGTCTCGTCTCGGCACTCACTCACCAGCCAGGAATTTACCCGTGGGCTACTTAGTGCCTTAAGGGCTGCCTGGCTGTCTGTGGCTATGAGGATCCGCTTGTTGGTGTAGCCCCTCCTCTTGTTCTCCCGCACACAGTGCAGGATGGCGTACATCTCGGCCTGAAACACCGTTGCATGGGCTCCGAGGGAAATACTATGACTTACCATCGGTCCTTCCGAGTAAACACCTGCCCCCGTCCCACGCTCCCCGCCAGATCCGTCCGTGAACCAGACGAGCGCGTCCCGTGGCATGCCCGGCGTCTCCTCCCGCCATGCTTCGCGATCAGGGATTTCCACTGTAAAATTGTTTTCCCTGTACATTCGCGGGCTCGCGAAGTCTGACCTCATTTCAAGCATGGGCTCCTGCACGATCTCCTGAATTTTGCAGTGGCCCCGGAAGCCTGGGTTGATGTTCAGTCTACCATTGCAGGCTAGTCTGTATAGTCCTAGCCTGGCCGCTCCCATAATAACTAAGTGTGTGTGTGTGTGTGGGGGGGGGGGGGGGTTAGATCCAGCAACACCTCCATGGCGGCTGTTGGGGTTGAAGACATGGCCCCTGTGATGCCTAGGCAAACCATCCTTTGGATCTTGCCTAGTTTTTGTTTGGCACTGGATTGTGTCACCTTAGGCCACCAGACCAGTGCCGCATATGTTAACGATGGTCTGACCACCCTTGTGTACAGCCAGTGGGCCATACTAGGTCTTAGTCTCCACGTTTTTCCATATAGCCGCCTAGTGACGGCTAAGGTCATGACTGCCTTACGCAGTATTTTTCCAATGTGACCATTCCAGGTTAGCTTAGAGTCCAATACGACCCCAAGATATTTTACCTCCCTGGCCATTGGAACGCTCCTACCGTATAGAGTGAGAGTTCTGTGGCTTTCACACTTCCTCCTCCTCGTAAACGGCACGACGGTTGCTTTCTCGGGGCTCACCCCGAGCCCTTGATCAACCGTCCACCCTTCCACCACTTTCAGTGCAGTCTGCATACGCTCCCACACTGCCTGTGTGACCTTTCCTCGGACTATGATGACAATGTCGTCCGCATAGCCCTGTACCTCATACCCCCCTCCCGAGAGCCTCCCCAGCAGGCCGTCCACGACTAGACACCAGAGCAAGGGAGACAGAACGCTCCCCTGCGGACACCCCGCCGCGACCCCCGCCAGCAGAGTCCCTCCCGCGAGTGAGGTGAACACCGCTTCATAAAGTATTGATAAATCGTTATCAAAATTGGCACAGAGGTATAACTTTAGACAAGAAATATTATTTTACATTTTCTAGAACCTGTCTGTAACTCTTTGTCTTTCCTGAAAGCACATCTCTTCATCGTCAAGATCAGAAACTAGTGTTTTCGAATAACGTTACTAAACTACCAAAACCATGTATGCTATATCAATTGTTGCATAAGAAGAACTTCATTTATTTCCAAGAGATATTCCACAATGATTACAGTTCTGTCAACTTCTTTTGAACAACCATAACACTGACAGAAATTGTATTTTGTTCGCTGGTGAAGCAGCTTTTATTAGACGAGGGGTTTTCAATTGGAGAAAGTCATTACTGGGAAGTAGAAAATTGACATGCTATTAAAGAAATAAATTTTCAGCATGAATTCAAATGGTGTCACATTATGGGCGACCGGCTACTTGGACCATATTATTTTTTTGCCGTTGACAGACAACGAGAACTTATTGCATTCTTCTCTTCCACTCTAACCAAAATTTCATCTTCTTGATTGGGTGTTACTTGTTTCGGACGACCTCCCTGATTTTTACTGCTGTTAATTATGTTTATATCATGAGTTATAATCAAATTTCCTCAAAAAAATTATGACCCAATTTCATCATTGGGGATACGTGGCACACCCTGTAACAAAATGTAAAATAACAAGTAAAATAATATTTCTTGCCTAAAGTTATACCTCTATGCCAATTTCGATAACGATTAGCAAAAAGTCTGGACGCAGCAAGTGCGTTATAAAAGAGAATGTTCATAGAAATGTTTTTAAAAGCAAATATGTCTCTTTAATGTAAGCAGGCATCAATTTGGTTACTGATATAACCTTTGTAGTAGAAACAATGTAGCAAATTTTATCAAAATAACTTATTGTTTGAAAATGTACAAAAATTTTCCGAAAATAAATTTTAACTGTTTCCGAGAAAACTGGTTTTCTAGCCAACGAACCTTGGGTTAATAGAAAATTAAGATTGAAATCCGAAGCATTTAATGAAAATTCGCTACCAAAGCGCACTTACCATGTCTCGATTTTTTTCTGACAAACATGCATCATATTTCGATGAAAAATGCAAAAATGCGGGATGTTCGAAAAAAATTTAGGTGTCACCAACGATTTAGGGTCAAGAGTAATAGGTCATTACTTTTTCAATGGACACTTAAATGGAGATATGTTTCATAGGTTTCTTCGTCAGAGTTTGCCTGAAGTTTTGGAAGACCTCCCACTATCTATTATAAGGCGGATGTGGCTACAACTGGATGGTGCTCCGGCACATTTTCAAATCAGAGTGCGACAAGAACTTAGTAGGCATTTTCGAATAAATGGTTAGGACGAGGAGGTCCACGAAACTGACCAGTTCGATCGCCAGACCTAACATGTCTTGATTGTTTCTTGTGGGGGACATGTTAAGAATATCGTATATGAAATGCCTCCGACCACACAAGATGACATGAAACAACGCATACGGAATGCTTTCAATACAATATCGCCGCCAATGTTGCTCAGTGTCAAGTGGTCCCTTGAACAAAGGCTACAATTATGCATTGAACAGGATGGACGTCAGTTTGAACATTGGTAGAACTATGTTTATTATAATTACTCTTGGTTTTTCTGTTCTTATTTTTATCATTTGTTTGCCTTGGATTAGCTTCCAGATTGAAGTGCAAACAAAGCAAGTTAAATTTGTTGTTAAAAATGAAAAAAATATATTTATGCAACAACAATAATAAAAGCGTGAATAGTGCCAGAACCGCTGCACTTGGGTATAGGGAACCTTATTATCATATAGGGAATTATTTTCTCTATCAAATACAGCAAAAAATATAAGGTGTTCCATTTGAATTAAATGAAACAATCTGCTTTGAACGTACCGACAATAAAACTTGAATTTTTGAACGTCCTGTATACTCTACTACTGATACTACTGATAAGTACACTTTGAGAACCCAAATCATCACAGCACGTCTTGTTGTGATTCGGGTTCACCAAATGTACTTCCCATTTATTAGTGAATTAGATAGTTTCAGAGTCAAAATTTGCATGGTGAATAAAAGTCAATAATAACTTATGTCAAAATATAACAGTGTCCCATTTAAAAACAAAACTATATTAGGGAACATTTTGTTTATACAGGTAAATCAAAAACCTTATTTCTACCTTAGAAATGTGAAACAAAACGAGACGTTTTTTTTGGTTTGTAATCTGAAATATAAAGGCACTCATTTTTTGTGTGATATTCAGTTCCATTACAGTGGCACTTTCCTAAAAAGGTTTTGTTTTGAAAAGGAGTTAATAGATTTTCAATTGACATGCCATTAAATCTTTATTTCTCTTATAATCGTTATTCGTTTAAAAAAAATGTCTTCCGATGGCATTTTTTACGAATCACTTGCTACAGACAGATTGTATGCAAATGCAGAAGCCATTACAATACTCCATAATGCACCTCGACCTTTTTTCATGAATGGAGATGACCCTTTCGAGAATAGCACGAGAGCCAAGAAGATCCAACGTCGGTCACATGGCATATTCTCTTGCCCGTCGCTGCATTACTCATTCCTTTATCTTGTTCTACTTATACGGAATCGAATCTCATCCCTCTTTGATGTCGTAATCGAAAGTGAACTTTCATTCATGCCAGTTTGCAAACTGTCTCGTTCTCTGAAATCTCTCTCTAGACGGGGGCCGGGGGTTTCCTTGTATTCCTTCACGTCAACTGCTGTACTGGATAGTAGATATATGGCACCCATGTGCTCGTGCGATCCCAGTCTGGCTCGCACAGACACATTATTATACACTCTCTGTGCTCTTACTCCTCTCTGCTCTCCCATATATGCATGTATCCGTATCCACCGTGTTCTCATGCCCTCGCCGCCGCGTAGTGTGGAGTACTATATGATGCATGCATTCGATGCAAAACAGATCGTAATTTTGTCTCTGCATCTGGGTCACGGCCTTCGTATTCATTTCTATATTATGTATGTACCTACCTGTGCTATCAGCTAGACACAAAAGAATGAACCCCCAGACGTGGGTTAGGATTCCTACATTTATACAATTTTAGGTTTATACAGGTGAAGATTTTAAAGTGTTTACAGTCTGAGAAACCGCTCGGAGTATTTTGCTAAAAATTTTAAATAGGGAACATGGGTCGAGTGTTACATCATTTGAAAGCTCTTTCTTTTCTGAATTCAGCACACTATTTTTTTTTTTTGGAAGTTTTATCAACTCGTTTAAAAAATTATTCACAGTTGAAGATGCAAAAACGCATTTCACCCATTCCGATAAGAAATGTGCTGATAGTCAATGTTTTGTTGGTTTTTAAACAAACAAAAATGACTATTAGAACATTTCTTATCGGAATGAGAGAAATGCGGTTTATTATTTCAGTTTATCGGTCGGTTTGATACTTGATAGTACTACCGAAAATTAATTTCACAATGGTATAGAAGAAAGAGTTCAAATAATTACTCTTTTTTTCAAGAACGATGACTGTGCCAACCGTACCGCAAATTTGTTTAATGAACGACATCCGAACAGATATGTTAACAGAAAATACATTTTGGAGTTAGTTGCAAAGTTTCGACAAAGTGGTTCAGTAGCCAACAAAAAAACGGGATCTTGAACGTGAATTTGTCGGTTAGAAATGAGACTACTGAGATTGAAGTTTTAGGACAAATTGCTGCAGATCCAACTTTGAGCACGAGAAAATTGGCCACTGTTTCAAACATCAAAAGAAGAACTATTCAGCGAATATTGAAGCATAATAAATTTCACCCGTATAAAATTAATCTTGTACAACACCTGAATGAGGTTGATTTTGATCGGCGGCTGGAGTTTTGTGAAGTTATGACTGTACGAATAGCTGATAGTGGGAACTTTCTGTTCAATATCTGTTTTTCAGACGAGTGTACGTTTTTATTAAACTCTACAGTCAACCGTCATAATTGTCGTTATTGGGCAGATAATAATCCAAGAAATTTTCATGAAGTCCACACTCAAGCTCCACAGAAAAATGAATGTCCGGACTGGCATTTTTGGAGACCGTTTAATCGGACCAATTTTTCTTGATGGCAATTTGAGTGGCAAAACGTATTTGGAGTTACTAGAAGATATCGTTTACCCTTTACTAATTGACATTGTTGAAAATGATGAATGCTATCAAGAAAATCAATTAGTGTTTCAACAAGATGGAGCTCCTCCGCATTTTTCACAACGTGTTAGGGAGTTTTTGAACAGAGAGTTTCCAGAGCAATGTATTGGGCGTAAAGGTGCTATTGAGTGGCCCCCTATATCACCGGATTTAATTACTTTAGACTTCTTTCTATGGGGCCATTTAAAGAGTAGAATTTTCGCAACAGAACCGGAGTTTCTGGAAGCATTACGACGACGCATTGTTGAAGAATGCCGTCTAATAACTCCACAAATGCTCCAGAATGTCAGAGCTCGTTTTGAATAAAATTTGTACTTTTGTATGGAAGCTGGTGGTCAACAATTTGAACACTTACTTAACTGAATAAACATTTTTGAACGTTTGGTTTTTTTAGTTTTTTTTTAACGAAAAATTGACTAATTACTGCATTTCTTATCACAATGAATGAAATACGTTCTTGCAACTCCATGATAAAACTTCCAAAAAAATTAGTGTGCTGAATTCAGAAAAGAAAGGGCTTTCAAATGATGTAACACTCGACCCATGTTCCCTATTTAAAATATAAGGGTTGTTATCACCACCCTTAAGGGATTGATGTGACAAAGTTGAGTTTTATGTCAAAACATGTCCCGCTCAATATTAAAATTTGTTTCAGCGTTCCTTTAAAAAAATTCTCTGGACGCAAATCGGTCTGTTTCGTTTTCAATGCGCCACCCTGTATATGCATATGAACATATAAAAATTCAAATGGACCTTGGATATGGGTTCTAGGGACCATATTTCGCGCTCCTTTCAAAAAAAATCTGAAATTATCACCATCGTTACCTCTCTATTAGGTAATTTTCTTTTACTAAACAAAAAAAAAACACATACAATCACAACAATTACAGACGGAAGCAAGCCGTTCCATGCGTTGAAGACAATGTTTGTAAGGAAGTTTGGCATCGAAAATTGAATAATTATCCTGTGGAGATTGAAATTATGTCCTCAAAGGCGCCTATCTAAATTTAAGGTAAATACGCTGTCCAGTAAGACACCCAGAAAGCCATGTAAGACGGGGTATGTCATGATAACATCACCACGCTCCCATGGTTTATTGCTCCAATATATGATATAATTATTATACCTAGATGCACCTGTTTTAGTACTCTTGATTTCATTAATGTACTATTCAACTTGCCCCGATAACCCACATGACCCGAAACATGACCACTTTACATATACACAGAGATTATCACGGCCAGACTTTTACGAGACGGCTCCGTTTGACTCGTGCCGCCTGTCATTTGTTTGTATAACTACTAGATCAGACTGCACAATAACATAATACACTTGACACATGGATCACCGAACAAACAACAGAACGGAGAGAAATATTGCAGTAAAAAACCAGCAGCAGAGAGGCGGACACAGCGTTTGACCCACGTGCTGCAGACCCAATCACCGTTCATTATCGGAAGTGTGACATTTAACTATTACCTGCCGGCTTATCGCTTTGGCACGCGCTCTTCACTCTTTTAATCCGTTTATAAGTGTTGTCGATCTTCTAATTTGTAGTTCATTTCTGAACTGTTGATTGAGGTAGGTCAGGCACTCGGGGTCTCACAGTGATCGACCACTTTGTGTTTGATTGATGGCTTTGTGAATTGCCGTTTTATAGTTGTTGAGCGTCATCTTTTGAATGACTTCTCGTTTATTTGGTGCCGCATGCTTTTTAAAGCGTTTATCATGTCCAGATCTTTATAACAAGCGATCGTTTTAAATTCACACTTGTTTAATAACCTTACACAGTGATTCAAAATGGAAAATCTCGAAACTGTAGTTACAAGAAACAATAAGATGACTATTTTAAGGAAAATAAGGTAACGTTTTAATTAATTCTTCTCGCCCTCCTTAGCGAAACCGTTCCATACTAAATAGAGAGGTAGAGGCTATTTCTCTGGCTTTCACAAAGGGTTGTTTTCTTTTCTGTATCCGGTTTTGCTGTCTGATGATACTGCGAACAAACCTCTATTTGAGGAAAAAAGTTTATTCTTCTTTTGATCACATTTTGCACACATTGGCAAAAAAGGTGCGTCGCTTTGTTACATGTTTCAATTACTTGCTAGTCACAAAGTGAGACAAAAAAATTGTATCATCTAATAGTAACACTAATAATACACATACAAAGTTTATTTATACATTCGAAGACAATGAGTACGTTGATATGCATTTTGTTTATGGGTTTGGCAACGTTAATTCAAGACGGGCTATAGCAGAATATCGCCGCCGCTATCCACGTAAAAGAATTCCAGATCGTTCTGTTTTTACAAGAATTCACCAATATTTGCGTGAAACTCTGTACCTTAGTAACAGTCATTGGAAGACCTCATGCACGGGTGGAAGATGAAGTAATCCTTGCCCAGATTGGAAATAATCCCACTAGTATTCGAAAAATTCAAGAAAAACCGAAATACCTAAAACTTGATTGGGCCGCATTTAAAGAAAACAACTTCATTCTTTTCATTACCAAAGAGGCCAAGCTTTACAAGAGATTTTGCCCCTCGCATTGTCTTCTGCAATTGGATGTTAAGAGAATCACGTTGCACTGAGTAACTTACTATGGACTGACAAAGGAATTTTCAATTTCCACAGCGGGAGTGACGAAAATCCTCATGTAGTCCGAAGGCATGATTTTCACCATAGATTCTCGGTAAATTTATGGGCGGGTTTTGTCGATGGTTAGTTAATTGGCCCCTATGTTCTCGACCATCTAATTCATGGTAGTTATCTGTTGTTTTTACAGAACGACCTGAACAATCTCCTTGAAGATGTTCCATTAAATGTACGTACTGCTAAACATGATTTTGCAAATGGACGGAACTGCCGGTTGTAGGAGAAACGTGCGCAATTGGCTTAATGTGAATGATCAAGGAAGAGGGATGGGACGAGGTTACCTATCGCGTGCGACCACCCCGCTTACCAGATCGCTGGAAACTTGAAGTTCGAATACACAAGTGCCAAAAAGTCGCTTTTTTCGAATGGAACATCCTGTATGTTACAAGCTTGTTAGATGCAAAATTAAACTACAATGACATCCACTTGCATCCCCTATACCTAACTCTTCGGGTTTTTTAGTTAATTGTAATTTTTAAATTGGTTTGGCATGATCGCGAATTCAAGACCAGGGGAAGTGTAGCCTAAGCTAATTTAAAACATTGTCTACTTTGAAAATGCAAACAATTTTTATTGCCTCAAAATCAAAATAACCACCATTAGCCTCTAAGCACTTAATTAACCATCTTTCGACACCTTGTACTGTCGCTTTTCTAATTTCTAAGGCGTCCAAATTATTGAATGCCAATATCACGCAAGCATGTATTTCTTCGCGGGTGTTAGGAGTTCCATACCCCTCTGCTTTAATTGTTCCCCATAAATAAGTCTAGCGAGGTTAAATCTGGGGATCTTGTTGGCTATAATCAAGGACCCAGTCGCCTAATCCATCGGTCTTGGTTTAGTTCATGATCCACTGCAATGGTAGAGTGGCAAAGGTTGCAGTGCTATAGGGGCGGCGAGGCCGCGGACGGGCCTTGAGGGAGAGAGAAAAAATGGTACAGTGGGCCAGCAATTTGCCTACTCAGTCAATGTGATATTTGCAGAAAATTCAGAACCTGGTTTCTTAAAATGTCAACATATCTAGCACAGTTTAAATTTTGATCATAGATGAAATAGAAGACTCTGGGGTTCATTAAAATTGTAAAAACCTGAAAGCTAAATTTTTACTGAGAATTTTTTCGCTCGATTGCGAATGGATTTTCATACGACCAAATGAATGAATTACGCCGATTTATAATAAATACGCTCTTTAGAAAATTTTAACTCATCTGTCCAAATAGCTATCTGAGGAAAATTTGGATATTATTGTATTTTAAGAAGCATCATTTTGCAATATTGCACCCAATGCAATAGATTTTATGGATAATTCTTGAACGAGAACGAGAACTTCAAATCATGCATTTTATGTTTATTTAGAATTCTCTGTATTGAATTTCTTGAATATCCAAGATCACTTTTTTTTTTTTTTTGTTCCCTCAGGGCTCGTCCGCGCCCTTGGTTGATTGTGCATAGTCCAAGATCACTTACCGCTGAATGAATATAAGCTCTAAGAAAAACATTAAAATATCCCAAGACAGTTATCAGGCTAACGCTTATGGTAGGAAATTTATCAAAATATCAGGCTTTGAAATGAGTTTTTTCAAAATTAAATGAAAACCGTTTGATTTAGGTATAGGTAATTACATACAAAATATCAGTGATTTTTTGAGCTTAACACGATAGTGTTATAAAAAAAGGGGTTCCAATTTGAAAATCGCGAGATTTTTGCAATTTCTCATTGCAAACTTCAAGAATTTTTTTTTCGACAATCTGTATAGTCTATCGTTAGTCTCGATGTGGAAATAGATGAAGTGAAATATCTTTCATGGTAATTCTAAAAATCGTAACGAAATATGTTCTTAATATAAAAATATCGGTATCTTTATGACTGGCCGTAAATGTCAATATTTATCTAAAAGTCTAAATATCTTCTGGACGGTTGATAATAGGTATAGAACATTATTTACAAAAAGTGTTCAGAATGTTATGTATAATCCGAAACTGCAATAAAATACAGGGTGTTCCATTTAAAATAAGCGAATTGACATCTACTTCCGGTATAACCGGAAGTGTCCCATCTTGAAACTATTTTTAACCTGTGACCCCCAACCACTTTAATGTAATATCCAATTTTCAGGTTTTTCCTATTGATAGTTTTCTCGCAATCGATCGTGGGACCTCCCGGAGGACCATCCTAAAAACAATGTGCCATGTTTCATCAAAATAACTTTATTGTTTGAAAATGTACAAAAACTTCCGAAAGTAAACTTAGTGTTCCCGAAAAAACACGTTTCTTGGTCAACCTTATAGGTTAATAGCAAATTGAGCTATTCAAATATGAAGCATTTGATCAAAATTCACTACCATAACGCACTTGCTGCGTCCAGAATTTCATTTCTCACAAACATGCATTCTATTTCGATGGAAAATGCAAAAATGCAATAACATAAGGCGTGTTTGATTAAAAAAAATTGTATCACCAGCGACTTCTGGGCCATTCTGTGATTGTAGAAATAATTTTTTAAGTTGTAGCTCAAGACACCCTAAAATTAATATATACAATTTTTTTTTCATATGTTGTATAATAACAGATATATTGAGCTTTATTGATTTTTTACGAAAATTCTACAAAAATTATATACCATTAAACGATAAACTCTATAGCTAAGGCTACTGCCAAGCATCAGAGAAAGGGTCTATTTGAAATGAATTTTCTAGAAATATTTTACTAAAATGAAGGACAATGACGGCTGAAACTAAGACTTCATGTTTTGTAAAACATTCTTCTTGAGACATTTTATTTCCATGGCCCGTATTAGATTCAAGTTCTTTGCCAGAATGTTGCCAATTTTGACGTTTTAAATCGCAACTTTGACGTTTTGAGGAAAACCCCAATTTATTTTTCCTTAAATGCCTATAACTTTTTTGTCTTTTGACATACAGATATAAATTTTGGTAGGTAAATTACCTATAAGGATGTAAACCCGTGTACCAAATTTGGTTGCCCTTACTTTGCTAATTCCGGAGATATAATTTTTTTTCAAAATAAAGCACAAAATTTTCCGGGAAAACCTGGGCCGATTTTCCTGGCTAACCAACTTATCCAAGCCATTTGCAAAAGGAAGGTATTCACCAAATTTGATTAAAATGGGCCCTTTATTTTTTGAGTTATCGGTGTGATACATATATATATATATATATATATATATATATATATATATATATATATATATATATATATATATATATATATATGTATATATATTGAAACTGACCCCGGATATGTGTTCTGGGGGGCCTAATTATCGCTCATTTGAAGAAATTTTTTCAAAATTCAAAAGTCGGGATCGCCTCAGTGAATTTTTTAAAGAAAATTCACTAAAACAATGGGCCGATTTTAATTAGCCTTCCTTTTATAAGTTGTTTGGCTAAGTTCGTTGGCCGGGAAAATCGGACCGGTTTTTCCGAAAAAAAATTAGATTTTCTTTCGGAACCTTTTTATAGGTATCTCCGAAAATAAAGGTACGGCAACAAAATTTGTTACGTGTAAAAAGTATACACCTACTAAGTATAGGTAGGTGGGTATACCAAAATTTTAATCTTAAGTTAAAAAAAATATAAAAAAATGCACAAAAAATTTGTGCCACAGGAGGGTACAAGACTAAGATATTTCTGTGTTAGAAATAAATTTGAGATCATTTCTATGTAAATTCGCTACCATGACGTACTCGCTGCGTCCAGGCTTATAATAATCATTTGGAAGTAGACTTAACACTTCCAGACATTATCTTCACACCAATCAATGGATTGAGTCATTATGATCAAAGATAAATTACTTTGTGGACTGTGAACTTTTGAATTAGGAGTGTTAGGTATACCAAAATTTTAATCTTTTAAGTTAAAATCAAAAAAATATATACCTATAGGCATTTAATGCACAAAAAATTGGTACCACAGGATGGTACAAGACTAAGATATTTCTGTGTTAAAAATAAATTTGAGATCATTTCTATGAAAATTCGCTACCATGACGTACTCGCTGCGTGCAGAATTATAATAATCATTTGGAAGCAGACTTAATACTTCCAACATTATTTTCACACCAATCAATGGATCGAGTCATTATGATCAAAGATAAATTACTTTGTGGACTGTGAACTTTTGAATTAGGAGTGTTTCCCCGATCATTTAGTGTGATACAAATCCCATCAAACAAACAAATAGATGGTTAGTGGCTAATATAGGCACATTTATTTATTGTACGAATAGGTTTTTCCAAGTCTATAATATTATAACACAACCGGGCGGTAGCTATAAGGAAAGTTGGAACGGTGTGTTTGTTTTTAAAACGTAACGTTGAAGCGCGCGTAAGAGTCACTTTGGCTCGCTGAACAACGTAGATAGATAGGGGGCATCGCGCCGTTCTAGTCTTTATTGACGTCCCCTTGCCTGGGCCTCCTCCACTGGTTGGTTTCTGCGATAAGAGAAAACGATGTAGCATGTAGCGCAAATGTTATCGACCATGACAGGCGTATTCGGGTTTCCAAGGCTCACAACGCGACCCGACTCTAGCCGTTGCGAGCCGAACGGGTTTCCTCTGGGTCGTGTGGTTGTCTGTAAAAGAAGGCCAAGCTCGGAGCTCTGCGATGTGAACGTGATCTCTCCTATCTCTCTCTCGCTCGATGCTGCCTGTTCTGTTCACCGCACTATATAGTGGTATAACGTTAAAACGTTGCCAGAAACGGATACAAAAAAAACTGGCTTACTCTGTCGTTTCTCCGTTCTTCCATAGAAACAGAGAACGAGAAGCAAGCTCTGTTACTGTCACAAGCTTTGGGAAAGTTTTAGTTTTAGCATTTGACAGGCCAGATAATTTAATTTTTTTTTTTGGATCGATCTGCACAAGAAAAAAAATTTGTTTTGAGAAGCATTTTAAATACACAGCTTTTATTTAATAGGACTTCACAAAGTAAAAAATATAATTCTTTATGCTTGGAAACATCGACTTTGACCAACGGCATTATCGATATGACAATAACTGTTTGAGCTGGTGTCTTAAATTTATGTAAAATCATTTTTTGATCGCCAACGTTTAACGCTCAGTTCTGCTGATGAAGTTTTTTTGCCGTTGTAATCGTAAACAGTTTCTTCAATTCTGATTTTCACCACAGCGCAGAATTTCTACAACCAAGTCTGTTTTCGAAATGGTGTAGTAGAAATTTGGGCATATAGTTAGTCGGGTTCATGATCATCATCAGAGTCTAAAAGTGATGTCGCCTTCTGCAAGCATGGCCCTGTCTCCAACAGTTCTTTTCAGTTCATTGAAGTTATCGCACTTCATCAACTGGACCGTGATTTGCAGAAGATTTTGTCTTGGGGCGCCCCCTTCCCTCTTTTCTAAATTTAAATAATGTCGGAAAATTATTTTGTCGAAGAATGTGACAAATTTTGCATTCCCCTAAATTTATTTCAGCAAGTGTCTTGGTAATTTCGAAGATTGGCTCCCGGTCAGCTTTCTGACATTTTTATATCTGAAATGTGCTTATAACAATCCCTGTATGCGTAAATCAGAGAGATGAACCTTTATTAACCGCTCTGGCGCCCACAAGAGACCCTGTTCTGTCAATTTAAAAAGTTGGAGAAGTGAAAACCATATTACAATGCACTCCCGCAAAAACATTTTTGGGATAAACGAGGATTTTGACCAGGTGTAGGAGCGGTTGGTGCTAGGTCTCTCCTTCCTTTGGACTTCCTGCAGGAGTGTATGGTGTTGTGACTTTCACTTTCCATACCTTTTTAATTGCGAAACTGGGGTCTTTCTGAAACGGGGGCGTGTCTGCCATTTCTAAGTCTCTTACGGACAGTTCAGCCGTGAATTGTTACACCAGATACTGCTAATTAGTCTTGTTGAAACTCACGACTTGTTTTTCTTGAATTCAACTTGCTATTTCGAAGAAATAAACTATCATCCGTTGGTGTGGTCTTCCTTTTTCTTTCACAACTGCCCGATCTCTTCACCTCAGCTGAACCTGTGTCTCTTTTCCGTTTCAAATTTTACCTGGCCTGACGAGACTCATTCCATATTCATTAGCAACGTTTTTGCTCTTAGATTCACATACATTTTTGCAGTTGTATCCTTAGCTTGCTTCATTATTTGTTTTTGTTTTTCATATTGATTTTTTAAAATTTGGTTCCTTTTCAGTTCCTTCTATTGGGTGTCTAAATTTGATCTTCAGATTTAATTTAGCAACACACACAAAATACATAACTTTATTATTCTATTTTATAGTACAAATGTGCTTAATAATGAAAAATTGACCCCCCTCAGCTCCTTTGTCCTGCCTTCTTTCTTCAAAGTTTCGATTCCAGTTTCGCAGATATTCTGTGCATATTTTTAAATGGAATTAACCCATTAATACCCAAGTGTCGTTAACGACCCATCACTATTATGTTGACAAAATTTATTTCTGCAACACGTTGACGCTCATCAAACCTTTTTTTTTTGTTCCCTCAGGGCTCGCTCATCAAACCTTACTTCCACCTTCAAGAAAAGTCACTGAGCCTTATTTTCAGTGCGGCACGTGTTTATCTCGTTTTATGTTATTAATCTGAATTTTATAAAACTGAGACAATTTTTTGTCTCTTGGAATGTCATCGATTCGTGAGTGGTAAGTAGATGTTTTATAATTACTGTATATTTTATCGATAACAAACTATTCCGGAGGGTTTATAAAAACTTATAATACCTATAAAAACAATTTTCCTTGTGCTCACATAGTTGTCAAGATTAATCGTTAACGACCCATTGGGCTCCAGGTGTGTGTATTGCATTTTATATATATATATATATATATATATATATATATATATATATATATATATATATAGATATATATAGATATATATATATATATATATATATATATATATATATATATATATATATATATATATATATAATGTAATAATACTAAGTCTTCTGCGCTGTCTTCTTTTTCATCCGGAGGCAATACAATTATTCCTTCTAGAATTACCACATATGCTTCGATGTTTTCTAGCTCTTCTATAAGCACCGCTGCGCAAGATGTATTTTAGTTCTTTTGAATACTGCAAATGCGCTCCAGGAAACGCCCTCTTGCGCAGCGGTGCTTATAGAAGAGCTAGAAAACATCGAAGTATATGTGGTAATTCTAGAAGGAATAATTGTATTGCCTCCGGATGAAAAAGAAGACAGCGCAGAAGACTCAGGAGACGAAGAATGCAACGACCCAGATAGATTGTGTTTTGCTCAATTGAATGCTCCAGCAGAGTTTTACTATGAAGATAACGATACGCAACAGAAGAAGAGCAATCTGGTGAAACAAACATAATGGAAGGTAAAACTGAAGTTCTTCAGGATAAAGGAGATCCACCTCGAAAGGAAAAAATTAAGCAGACCGGACCAACAATATTTACATAGAAGAATGGATATGACTCCAAAAAGCGAGTTATAATAGTACGAAACCAGATTTTAAGTTTCCAGTGCCACAAACTTTTGCTCAATCAATCCCTTAGAATTTTTCAAACTGTTCCCGACAAACCAAATGGTTCAGCATTTAGCTAGACACATGTGTATCTATGCTGGAACTAAAAATAAAGCGGGTTTTCAACTGGAAGCTGAGGAAATGTATACCTTCATTGGAATTCTGCTTTTGCGTTCCCCTCAATCGTAGAAGAATGTTTTGGGGAAATAGCGAGGACGTCCACAACAATTTAGTTTCAAATTCAATGCGCAGAAACCGTTTTGAGAAAGATTTTCTGATCTACATGCAGCAGATATTGATAATTTACCAGTAATGATAAACTTGGTAAAGTAAGACATAGGTATTATGGATGCATTCAATACTCAATTTATTCGATACGCACCTTTTGAAAATAATATTTCCATAGATGAATCCATGATACCGTATACGTAGGCATGGCTGCAAACAAAATATAAGGGGAAACCTGTACGATTCGGGTATAAAGCTTGGGTTGCTGCATTGAAATTTGGATACTGCTTGCAGTTTCAAATATATCAAGGAAAAAATCATATGCTTGATAAGATTGAAGGTATGGGACTTGGCGAATCGGTGGTGTTCCACTTTACGAATATTTTGAAAAACAACTATTGTGATCAAAAGCTTTCTCTGTTGTTTTTTTTTGGACTTTTTTTCTTCGGGAAAACGTGGCAGTTTATCAGGACAAGCAGTTACTGGAGCAAGATGAACTATAAGACAAAATGGAACTGCTAAATGCAAATTAATAGATATTCCGGTAATGGAAAAAAAATGGAAATAGGAACTATGTGCAGCGCTTTTGACGAAGTAAATGGAATTGTAAGTGTTCGATCGAAAGACAATAGTGTAGTTACTTTGATGTCCAATGAGTTTGGAATAGACCCAGTCACCAACTGCAAAAGATATTCGGCTAATGTAAAAAGCAAAATCAGTATACCTCAGCCCAACTTAGATCACAAATGTAATATATATATATATATATATATATATATATATATATATATATATATATATATATATATATATATATATATATATATATATATATATATATATATATATATATATATGGGAGGGGTCGATCAACCAGATAATCATGTTGCCAATTATCGCCACGCGCTTAGGTGGAATAAATCGTATATACCAATATTATTTTGGCTAATTGACGAGTTGTTGGAAATGCGTGGCTCTTAGCTCCAGAATATAGGTATAATGACGACAATCTCTCATTTAGAAGAAAAGTGGTATAGGAATTACTGTTGAAATACCGCAAAAGGAGTGAAACTCCTGGGCCAAAGAGAGGGTATGTCAAAAATCCAAAAATCTGTAGTGGAAGACATATTATTCTTACACAACAAACCAGAAGATGTGAAGTATGTAAAAATAAAACTACGAAGTCTTGTAATTCCTGTAATGTACCGTTGCATGATAAGTGTTTTTTAGACCACAAATAAGTCTGCTGTTGTGACAAAATACCCATAAAAAGCGTTTACATGTAACTTTTTCAATATATTTGCTAAAAATTAACTGAATTTTAATGTCCACAATACACACACTATATTAAACAGTTCCCATGGAGAAAGTTTATTTTTCGAATAAAAAAATAGTTCTGTTCTTTAATGGGTTGATAATGCGTCAGCTCTTCAAGAAATTACTAGATTGCTAAATCTCTCCCTTGAATCTTGCTAATTTCATCTTCTGTATGGCAAATACCACTGGCATGAACCACCCACATCATCTGGACATCCATACCTTCCAATTAATTCCACAAATAATATGTTATCATGTCGTGTATCCAGCCTTATTTACAGTAACCGCATGATAAGTTTCATTCTGGAAGAAATAAGGACTAATCACACGTCCTGCCCAAAAAGCACACTACACAGTTCACTTTTTCTGAATACTGTCGCTGCTGCAATATTTCTCTTGAATTTTCTCACCCCGTAGCCTGAAATTCTGGTTGTTTACGTATTGCGCAATGAGCTTCGTCGCTTAAGTTTATTGTTTGGAAAAGTTGGTTATTTTCTTACCTTCTTTTCTAGAGCTTAACTAACAAACGTAAGGCAAGTAATCGCTTGGTTTTCATTGTTGGGTCTCTTGCATAGAAAATCGTTTCATGATAACCAAACCACTACTATCACAACTAATCGTTAAGTTGCTGTAATACAACATTCAATGAAGATTGATATAAATGGCGGTCAATTTCAATCGGAATGTCAAATTTTGACACTCATCACCATACTGAACATCCCCTATATTTCTGTCTTGGTTTCTCCTATCAAGGTGGTCATTAGTGTATCTTACGTGTGGAACCGTTGTTTATTAATTGTTATTTATATATGTACCACTGTACTTATTTTAACTTGGATACGAGCAAGAGGTCCATCAAGTCATATGTATAGAGTGTTATGATGTATGGCGGACAACTGGACTTTGAACAAGCAGCACATGAGGAAACAGAAAAAGTCTGGATGCAGCAAATGCGTTATGGTAGTGAATTTTCATAGAAATGATCTGGCACCAAATATTTTTTTTTATAAGTTTTTCGCTTTTAATATGGAAATATAACTTTTGGTATATAGTTTCCCTTTAATATCGTAAACGTACGTACCAAATTTTTTTTACCATAGCATTTCTATTTTTTTTGTGATAAAAATTGTTTCCGAAAGAAAACCCAAAATTTTCCTAGAAAACCTGGTTCGATTTTCCTGGCTAACGAAATTATCCAAGCCACTTCCAAAGGAAGGTACGTGCCAAATTCTTTAAAAATCGGACCATTATTAGTGAATTTTTATTTAAAAAAATTCACTAATAGAGCGGTATCGATGGTGTGACTCTGCAAAAAAAAAATTCAAATGAGCGCGATTTAGGACCCCTAGAATCCATATCCGGGGTTAGTTCCAACTTTTATATGTATATATATATATATATATATATATATATATATATATATATATATATATATATATATATATATATATATATATATATATATATATATATATATATATATATATATATATATATATATATATATATATATATATATATATGTATGTATGTATGTATGTATGTATGTATGCATGTATGTATGTATGTATATATATCCAACCGATAACTCAAAAAATAGTTCACCGATTTCGATGAAACTCGGCAAGTGCCTTTCTTTTATTAATGACTTGGATGAATTCGTTAGCCAGGAAAATCTGACCAGGTTTGCCGGGAAAATTTTGAGTTTTCTTGCGAAAAAAATTTTTTTCTCCGAAAATTACAAAGCTATTTTAATGAAATTTGGTGTATATGTTGCCCTGAAAAATGCCTTACTACTTATCAAAATTAAACTTTCTAAGTTTATAGAAAATTGAGTTTTCCCAATTTTCAGTTTTCCTTCGAACAAAAATTTTTTCTCCGAAAATTACAAAGCTATTTTAACGAAACTTGGTGGATATGTTGCCTTAGGGAAGACCTTACTACATACCAAAATTTAACTTTCTAAGTTTATTGAAAATTAAGTTATCTAAGTTTGAAGTATTTAATAAAAATTCACTACCATAGCGCAATTGCTGCGCCGCGAACTTTTTTTTTTTGTTAAATTAAAACTGACCGCGGATATGGGATATGGGTCCTGGTTCGCGCTCATTTGAAGAAATTTTTTCTAAAAAAATTCACTAAAATGCGAACTAGGCTGGTGTCCATAGGCATCAAAATCTAAAAGAAATAATCATGACGTTGCTTCTTGCTCATTTTTTGTTCGTTTCTAGTTGTTTATACAGGTTATGACTGGTTGTCTACACCAATGGATGTCTTTTTCCTTATTTCAGAAACCCAATTTTTACAAATCGTGTCCATGGGCACATAGACGATCTAAAGAAATTGTCATCAGGTTGCCTCTGTTCATTTTGTGTTTGTTTACAGCTATTTATTTAGCTTCTGACAGGTTGTGTTATCAGCAATTAATATCTGTTAGTTCTTGCCGGGTCTGTGTGATGCTAATAAAATTATATTTATGTATTTCTGAAAACCACGTGCTTTTTTATTCTCCAAAGTAGAGGGGGGGATTCGCCTGTATTGATATCGGATATTTCGAGTAGGAGGTCCGTCTGCGCCAGCGCTTTTCACCACTTTATCTGAATATCAGTCGCGTTTTGTGATATTACAGCTTATTCTTATTTAAACAAATAAATTAGGTGTGCCTATATCTATTAGAATGTTAGAAAAATAAATATTAATTGTATATAAGTTTAGTAGTTAGTTTTTTTAATTGGACACAAATTTTATGTTAGCTCTTTCCATTTATAATATAAAAGCAAACCCGCGAATGTAGCAAAATTTCATGTCGTGCAGTGGTGGGGTAGCTCGAAGCGCTATTGGACCGTCTCCATGGCAACGCACCTACGTTTACCCCATTAGTACTCAACAAGCGGCAAAAACAAAATGCCCCTGCAGGACCGTATCTGTATTCTATCGGAAAGGTTTTGCAAAGACAACAAGCTCATGACAGAAGATTACTTTGTTTTTATTAGATATTTTTCAGTTCAACTGTGATGATAACTTTCAACTTGCATTCAACGTTGCGGAATGTTGAATACGTATTTGACGGCTTTGAATCATATTCCTAGTTCAAACTAAATTCATTAAGACGCATTGTGTGTTTTTTGTTTGTTAATAACACCTAATGTTTTTTTATGATAAACGGTCGCCATTTTGAATTTAATTAGTTGTGTACTAAATCACAAGAAAGGTTATTGTATGCATTACAAAACATTTCATACGGCGGTTTGTTGAACGAAAAAAAAAATTGAACGTGCGTTATATAGCGAAGTTTCATAAAAATCTTCCGAAAACGAAAAATTCTCGAAGAGTAAATGAAGTGTATCCCTGAAAACACTAAATTTGGTTTGATGAAATTCCGTGCACATGTTCACAAGTTTTTGTTAATACCAAAGTTGGATTCTGTTGATCTATTGAGAAAGTTAAAATTTGAAAATAAGTTGATGGAAATGCGCTACCATAACGCACTGGCTGCATCCGAACTATTACTACCAGTTATATACCGTTTGCATGTTTATCGATTTATTGGCTGAAAAGAGGAATTGTTTCAAATTTATTTTGTTAAATAAAAAAATCTCGGGACGCAGCAAGTGCGTTATGGTAGTGAATTTTTATTAAATGCTTCAAATTTGAATAACTCCATTTTCTATGAACTTAGAAAGTTTAATTTTGGTATGTAGTAAGGTCTTTCCTAGGGCAAAATATCCACCAAATTTCATTAAAAGAACTTTGTAATTTTCGGAGAAAAAAAATTTTTTCGAAAGAAAATTTAAAATTTGAATAACTCGATTTTCTATAAACTTAGAAAGTTGAATTTCGGTACGTAGTAAGGTCTTTCTCATTGCGGGGCTATCGGGGCGGCAAGGCCGCGGACGAGCCCTGAGGGATCAAAAAAAAAGGTCTTTCTCAAGGCAACATATATAGTAAATTTCATTAGAGCAGCTTTGTTATTTTCGGAGAAAAAATTTTTTTTTGAAAAAAAAAGTCATCATCGATACCTCTCTATTAGTGAATTTTTTTAAGTAAAAATTCACTAAAAACACAATTTAAATCACAAAATCTATAATTTAAAATGATGCTATAAAATCGCAGAAAGGGTCTATTGCAAATAATTTTTCTGCAAATGTTTTAGTCAAATGAAATATAACAGCTATTGAAACCGCAAGACCTGTTAAAGGCACTTTCAATGTTTATTGTTTAAAACCTGCGATGTGTTTAATAATTTTGACGTTTCAAATCGCAAGTTTGACGTTTATAGAAGAAAAATCATAAAATTTTAAAAGCAATATTTTTCTGGTCCTTTTTGACCTTTCTGCACCAAAAAACAACTGAATCTTTGTCCGCATCATACAAAATATTTTGTTAACCGCACATATTATTTTGGTATTTGGACGCCCTTTGACTTACAGTTCAACCGACTCTCTTCTTCTTTAAATGCTTACAGAAATTTCCCTTTAAAAAGCTATCGAGCTAAATTTTGGTACATGGTTTACGCTATATATGAATTTGGTTAAAATATCTTTGCTGTTTTCGAAGATACAAACATTTTATCAAAGAAGACCCCAAATTTTACCGGAAAACTATTTATTCCTGGCTAAAGAACTCGCTATTTTCGTTAAAATGGCTTCATTATATTACTTCCACACCGCCACAACGTGTGGAGGTATCACATCGTCGACAAAAAAAAATCCGCTTGTAAAAAGTATAAAAACATATAGAAAACATGATTTGTGAACGAAAATTGTTTTTGTCCATCGGTCTGTATGTCTATTTGTAGCCACGATAACTTTAGAACGAATTAGGGTACAGGAATACGAATATTTTTTTCGTGGTCAAGTCATGGACCCTAAATTCATTCCATAAGAATATCTTTCGGAAGAGAGTGAATTATCACGGAGATCTCCTCATAACCGCATTTTTTCTAGAAAAATTCACTAAAAGAAGGTACATTTTTGAAATATTCTTTAATAATTTGATTAGTTTTTACCAATGGCTGAGAATACATACAAACTACGTTTTATAAACAGAACACATTTGCAAATTTGGTGAGTGATACACATCATCTCCAAAAGACACATATTTACAATACCCATTTAAATCTTTATTTTTAAATGGTGAAGGAAAAAAACAGATGAATTGAATAAGTCATTTGATGTTAAAAATTTAATAATAGAAGTTTCTCTGGTTTGGTTTATTCAGGGTTCCCACTCGTCTGCAAAATCTGGAAAACGGGTAAAAGTCAGAGAATTTGTAAAAGAAAAAGGTTTGTCAGGCAAATCAGGAAAAAATCGTGAAAATTAACCGAGAGTCGGTTAATTTTTGTCCCTGTCAGGGAAAAAGAATCATTTGTTTCCTTTTAATGATAAATAAATGAAACAATGTGTTTGTTTTTTCTGCAATTCTGAACCATTCATCTAATGATTTCTTTTTCCACAGAACCACAATAATTTTTTTTAGTGAATATTTGAATATTTATTTAAAAAAATCACTCTATATATATATATATATATATATATATATATACATACATCCAACCGATAACTCAAAAAGTAATTAACCGATTTTGATGAAACTCGGCAAGTACCTGTCTTTTTATTAATAACTTGGATGAGGTCGTTAGCCAGGAAAATCGGACAAGGTTTTCCGGGACAATTTTGACTTTTCTTTGGAAAACATGTATCTCCGAAAATTACATCGCTATTTTGATGAAATTTGGTGGATATGTTGCCTTCGGAAAGACCTTTTTTTTCCTCTGGGCTTGTCCGCGTCTTTACCGCCCTGATAGCACCGCAGCCTTTGCCTTATTGTGAATGTTGGAAATACCTTACTACACACCAAAATTCAACTTTCTAGGTTTATCGAAAATTGAGTTACTCAAATTTGAAATATATAATGAAAATTCGTTATCATATCGCACTTGCTGCGTCCAGAACTTTGTTAATTTTGCGTTCATTGGTGGCTTTGTATTTGAAATGGGGAAGTGTGTTTTCTGCTTGACGCGAAGATCTATCTACTGTATTCTGTAGTAGTGTGTTGCACATGTTGGGGGTAAATTGTAGATCATAGTCAGGGAAATAGATTTTGGCATGTCAGGAAAATCAGGGAAAAGTTAGAGCAATTTATATGCTGTTTTTACTGGGAACTATGTTATTACGATAATCAAATCAGTTATGTGTAAAAAAGTTACATGATTGTCAGAAGGTTTACTCACATTATTATTATAACTTATTATTTTTGGCGTCGCCATTTTAATAAATTAGCTCCGTAATCAAAAACCCAAGAAAAGTTATTGTGGAGATGTGTCAAGTGCATAGCAAACATATTTGATATGGCTGTTTGCTTAACTAAAAAAGAAGATACATTTTTAATGATTTGGTTAGTTTGGTTTTCTAATCTCTGGATTTTACAGTCACGGTGCAGTCTTTATGTTAACATTTCGTTAGTCGTTAGCGAGATTTTGATTAGACGTTAAAAAAACACCGGCATTTCGATCGATATACGAGGGGGTATTGAAAAATTACTTAGGCTGCAATAAATTTTTAGTCAATTGTACTTGAGACCTCCAAAACGTGGTACAAATTTACAATTTTTGGTCTCTGAGGATCTGAGTTTACCCCCAACGAAAAATATGAAAAGGTAAAGTCCTAAGATGAAAAAAATGACTGAAAACCCATGAGGGTAGAGGGTTTTAAAATTTCCAAAATTTTAAAACTTCTGTTTTCAGATTTTGTGCCCTCTTTTGTATTCAAGTTATAGCCTTCCTATTCGTTAATAGTCGTTCCTCTTACTTGGTGAAACCGTTCCATACTAAATAAGATGTAATGACTTCTTTTCTGACTTCACAAGTGCGTTTTATTCTCCGCAATGGGGCTAGTCTTGGCTTGACCCAGTGCAACGACAAGAAACCCCCACCAAGAAGGTGAAGAACCGTGATAAATCCAAGGCGAATTAATCCGTGGGTGCCGGTGCTGAAAAGAAATCCCGTTTCCGCCTCGGCGAAACTGAAATCGCCCTCGAACCCGACGGTCGCTTTCAAGTATTTCCTGATGAACGGTGCCAGCTTAGGCCTCCACGTTGTAATTTGCGGCGATCTACTTTTTGGTGGCTGGTAACCAACGAAGCTCCGCGTTTTTTCAAATCATTGGCCACTTTCCCCACCATATTGATTCCGTAAACGGCGAAATTGGTTGCTGAGAAGTAAAGAAGCACTGGTGAAGCCAGAGAAGTCTGTATTTAGCCTTTCTATTTTTTTTGCCCGTATTAAGTCGATTTGATGGACTTACTTATTAGAACAGTCCGTATTTCTTCACTTGGACTTACGTCAGGATAAGTTGCGGTTACCTAACAACAAAAACAATTCCTTAAAACCCTGCAACGCTTTCACGTTACCTATTGTTTGAAATTAGAATGACTTAAGTGCTTTAAATTAGTAGACACACCTCCTCCTCTCAGACCAAACCTAGACAAGTCGTGAAAACCTTGCAACGCTTTCATGATGGTAAAATGGAAACGAAGGGGTAGTAGAAGTTGCAGAAGTTGAATGTCTGCACGTCCTGTCTTTGGAGCGCTTAAAGCGGTCCAACACGTGTCTCCTTACACAAAACAAGAGGTTGGGCCAAATTTCCAGGATGGCATCGGTAATTTGGCCATTGTCCCCAAAAAAAGACCGACGTTAGAGAAACAAAAGATAATACAAATAACCTGCAGACATTTAATTTGCTCAAACGAAATCCCACAACTTCGGTTTGTATAAATTCAACCGGAACAGATATAATAATCGCCCCCAAAACCCATAAAAATAATGAGAGATGGTTATTGGCTAGATATGTGTTGCGACAACGAAGTGGTCTTCATTAGTAGCTCTCGCTAACTGTAAATTCTACAGTTTGTATAATGAAATGACGCTTCTACAGGAAATCGAACTCACGACCTTTTGGCTCCAGAGGCAGACGTTATTACAACTGGGCCGACGAGGCTTCAAAATGTTAAGCTATCATAATACAGCTCTATGAAAATTCGCTATAGTAACACACCTCCCTCACCAGTATTAAAATTGTATTTGAGTAAGATTTTTGTGTTGTTTTAATGAACAGTCCCTATGTCATAGTATTCCTGGATATCGTTATATTCACGTTACTGTGGTACTTAAAAAGGCGAATACGGTCCTGTGAAACGAGCGCTCTGGCTACACCCTTTTCATCTGAAATATCCTACACCGCATCCCGCCTCTTAAACTGCTTAGTCCTCGGATGGAGGTGCTTTTTTATCCTGTAAGGTTTTATGACGTGAACGAAGTTTCGCTGAACAGGGGGATCGAGATGAGAAGCTCGGGAATATATTTTTGGGCTGTTTTGAACTTTGTTCCTCTACGAAGGAAATTAATGGGAGAAAACAGGTTTGAGTCGGATAGAAGGGGGGAAATTTTAACATGGTCTGATGTGTTCTGTGCTTTCAGTTAATATTAAAACTGTTTTTCAGCTACTCCTAATTATTGGTACCAAATCAAAATTTATTTACTAAACCTTTTTTAAGAGACTTATTTGTAACTAATATACCTTTTTAATTAATGCAGTTTATTTTTTTGTCCATTTTAAAATAGTTTTCATGAGGAACAATTAACTTATGACAACAGGGCAAGTAAGATTTCAGGAAAGCTCCTTCGTTATAAGGCCGATTGAGACCGCTAAATTCTCATCTTATGAGGCCAACCTTGTTGACGAAACCTTTTTTAGATTTAATTTGCGATGACTTTGATTACTACGAGGTGGTGTACTTATTCTATAATACGACGCCCTATTCCTGTGTCCTAAGAATCACAAGCTATAAATAAATCAATTTTATATAAGAAATTAAACGAATATTAGAGGAATATTGTAACTATGACTATCGACTATCATTATTAAGATAAATGATTAATTACTTAAATATTGAACGACAAAAAATGTTAATAATGGCCACAAGTAACATCAATACACTTTTATATAGGCCCAAGAAGACATTGTATAACTTTAAACGGTATAACTTCATTTCTAAATAATGGTTGTCCCATTAAGACACCGCCTATTTTGAATTTAGCGCCATTTTTTGGCCTATTTTGAATTTAGCGCCATTTTTTGTGTCGGTCGTAACAGTGTTGTTGTTCGTCAGCTGTCATGTGTGAACATTGCGATTTAGTTAGTAGAGTAGAGGCTAATTACACGGGCGCACAAAGCACAACTACCGATATGGTGGCAAAAACAGAATGGAAACATTAATACCCAAAAAGTCATTGTGTGAAATTTTTCCGACGAAGGTATGGACTAAGGTCCGGTACTCCCAGGGAGGGGGTTTTAGTGAGTACAGTCTCACAGTACCTCGATATCCCACGGCACTACGGGGCCGTGAATGGGGTCTCCATGAGCATTTCTCCCTCCTGTATCAAAAAAATAGTGTATTTTCGCTGCAATTAGTATGCCGTACTGAAGAGCTCTAATGAGAGCGAAACCGGTCCATGGTTCTAATTGTTGCGAGAATGCATCTAGCCTTACATACTTTGTCCCTATATTAGGGTAGAAATGGGCCAGAGCTAACAATTTACTAAATTGTTAGTTAGTTGTATACAGTCTCTATTTATGTGGAGCTGGCGTGACAACATACTACTTGGTTCCGCAACTAGGTGGCGGCACGTCCACCACTCACTTAGTGTTGAAAGGCTGGCTACTATAATAGCCGTATTACTTTATAGGTGTATTTTCGCTGCAATTAGTATGCCGTACTGAAGAGCTCTAATGAGAGCGAAACCGGTCTACGGTTCTAATTGTGGCGAGAATGCATCTAGCCTTACGTACAGGAAAATGTTATAAAAGTTATTTATAGTTGGTTTTGAGCTGCATCAAAAAATTATATTTACAATCACAGGCTGGCCCATGACTCGTTGTGAATGAAGTTTTTTTTTAGCGGAACGTCCCTTTTATTCTGGCATTATTGCATTTTCCATCCAATTTTAATGCATGCTTGTAAGGAGAAAAAATTGATATCGCCCATCTTTTTATGAGTTATTTCAATTATTTTTCAACTTTTTACATTTTGGAACATATCAAAAATTGTGATACGGGCGTTTTTACCAATGGAATTCGGAGTCCCATGAAAATGACGCATTTAGGGAGGTTCTCAAATATATTATTCGTCAAAAAAATTGAGATGTCATATACAGGCGTTCTCAATTACATAGTCTTTGTAAAAAAATGGCGAATTTTCATGAGACAGATTGTCTACAAATATTTATTCATGTAAAGATTTATGTAATATCTGTCATTAAGCTTTCTTGGCTGGTGTAGTTTTTGTGTAAATTACGTGGATAGGTTCGTTCGCCAGGAAAGTCAGACTAGTTTTTTTTTGGAAAATTTTAAAATTACCTTCGGAAAATTTTTGTACTTTTTCAAACAAAAAGTGAGTTTGATAAAATACGGTACATTGTTTCTACAATAAAGGTTACATTATCTACTAAATTTTATGTCTTTAAAAAAACACATTTAACATTAAAAACAGTTCAATGAAAATTCACTACCATAACGCACTTGCTGCGTCCAGACTTTAGTGAATTTTACTAAAATATTTCCAGAAATTCATTTCAAATAGACCCTGTCTCTGATGCTTTGGCAGTAGTTTTAGTTAGAGTTATAGTTTAATAGTCTATAATTTTCAGCAAATTATCGTAGAAAAAAGCTCAATATATCCGTTAATATACAAGATACAAGAAAAAACTGTATATGTTAATTATAGGTTGTCTTGAGCTGCATCTTATAAAATTAATTTTACGTTCATAGCGTGGTCCTTAAGTTATACAAATTTTCTTTTTTCAAATCGAACACCTTTTTTTTTGCAGTTTTCATCGAAATATATTACATGTTTGTGAGAAAAGAAATTCGGAATGCAGCAAGTGCGTTTTGATAGCGAATTTTCATTAAATGCTTTAAATTTCAATAACCCAATTTGCTATTAACTTAAATTCGTTGGCTAGGAAAACGGGAATATTTGAAGTTTATTTTCGGAAACTATTTGTATATTTTCAAACAATAAAGTTATTTTGATGAAATATGGTACAGCTTCTACTATAATATAGTTTATACTAGTAACCAAATTTGATACCTTCTTTCATTTAAAAAAATACATATTTGCTATTAAAAACATTTTTATGAAAATTCAATTCCATAGCGCACCTGCTGCGTCCAGACTTTTTTTACGAAAACATATTTATCTATATTATTGCAAATCGTCATATTGATTATTGTTAGTCTATGTAAGCAGGACTTCAGTTTTGTCCCTGAACAGCCTCTAACTTTAAATAACCCCTGTATATGTGTACCGTTACGACCCCTCTAATTTTAAATGATCCCCTTGCTGTGTAGATGTTGGGTTGGACCCTAGCCCCATTTGTTAGAAACGAACCCTCATCGACGGCCTGTTATTTTAGTTGGGTTTCCTAGAACACCACTGACGCATCGACTATACTGACGCCTGACGCTCATCATGCAGCGTATTTTCCATCGTTATAGTCGCCAGTGCAACGTAGTCGGAGAATCGAAGAGCAGTCACCACACCACAACGATACAGGATATTCTTGCATCTTGAGTCAACTTGTTATTTGAAGCATCTGTGGGCTGGGTACAGTGGCGTATCAACACTGACTTATACCTGGCTTCGGAATGTTTCCACCGGATCTCCATTTTTTTTTTACATTTTATAGATAGAATAGTGTGCGGTGTATTATTAGTAGTCGCTATCTCTCTCCTACGTAACTAGGCACTACGTTCACCCTATGTATAAACACACAATTTTATACATATGAATTGTAAAACTAGCCACTAGAACCTCGGTGGTTCAGTGGTAAGAACGTGTGTCTCTGAGCCAAAGGGTACTGGTTCGATCTCAGGGTTCTCCCTTCACTTTTTCAGTACATACTGTAACATTAACATCAACCGAGCTGTATGCGTTTCTAATTATAGTCAGAATGCAGCTGGCCTTATATATATATATATATATATATATATATATATATATATATATATATATATATATATATATATATATATATATATAATATATATATATATTTGAGAAAGTTGAATGTATGCACGTTCCGCACTTAGGAGGGGGCGTAAAGCCGTCGGTCCCGTGTCCATGCGATGTTGGGAACGTTAAAGATCCCTATCTTCCTTTCAGAAAGGCAGGGCTTCGGCAAAATTTCCAGGATAATTAGGTGAAACTGCCCCCCGCGTCGGTGATTGGTCGCGGAAATAGACCGGCGTCAAATAAATAAAAACTAACGGGACGCAGCAAGTGCGTTATGGTAGTGAATTTTTATTAAATGTTTCAAATTTCAATAATTCAATGTTCTATAAAATTAGGAAGTTTAATTTTGGTATGTAGTGAGATATCCACCAAATTTCATTAAAATAACTTGGTAATTTTCGGAGAAAAACATTTTTTCGAAAGAAAATTCAAAATTTGAATAACCCAATTTTCTATAAACTTAGAAAGTTTAATTTTGGTACGTAGTAAGGTCTCTCCTAAGGCAATATATCCGTTAAATTTCATTAGAACAGCTTTGTAATTTTCGGAGAAAAATTTTTTTTTGGAGGAAAACTCAAAATTTTCCCGGAAAACCCCGCCCGATTTTCCTGGCTAACGAACTTATCCAAGCCATTAATAAAAGAAAGGCACTTGCCGAGTTTCATCGAAATCGGTTAATTATTTTTTGAGTTATCAGATGGATCTAAAAATTCAAACTGACCCCAGATATGGGTTCTAGGGGTCCTAGTTCGCACTCATTTGAATTTTTTTTGGTGTAAAGTCTCACCATCGATACCTCTCTATTAGTGAATTTTTAAAAATAAAAATTCACTAAAAACACAACAAAACTAGCCAGCAGCCCTTTACTTTCTAATCCTAATACATTTTATCGTTTCTAACAAAAGCGAACTTGGCAAATTAAAAGTGCATCAAAGAATAATAACAATTAATACATACTCAACTCTTTTATATGAAAATTAGCATCATATTCTAAAAGTCGATGTCGTCGCAGCCATGCGAGAAAACATTATTTTTTGCATTCAATTCAAAATGGTTGTTTTGACGAAATTTTCGATGACTACCTTGCAGATCGTCTAGTAAATTTGGCAGATGACGCACCGGATTTAATTAGTAAAGCCAACTTGATTGTCGCATGAAAATACTGCTTTTTAGTGAATTTTCGTAGAAAAAATTCACTAATGAGGAGATCCCGACTTTTGAAAAAATTTGCTCAAATGAGCGCGAACTAGGACCCTTATAACTCACATCCGGGGTCAGTTTCAATTTTTATATGTTCGGTTCTTTTTAGTGAATTTTTATTTTTAAAAATTCACTAATAGAGAGGTATCGATGGCGAACTAGGATCCCTAGAACCCATATCCGTGGTCAGTTCCAATTTTTAAATGTGAGTTCGTTAGCCAGGAAAATCGGACAAGGTTATCCGGGAAAATTTTAAGTTTTCTTTGGAGAAAATTTTTTTTCTCCGAAAATTACAAAGATATTTTAATGAAATTTGGTGGATATGTTTCCTTAGGAAAGACCTTACTATATACCAAAATTCAACTTTCTAAGTTAATAGAAAATTGAGTTATTCAAATTTGAAGCATTTAATGAAAATTCACTACCACAACGCACTTACTGCGTCCCGAATTTTTTTTTAATATTATAATACCTTTTTCATTACTAAATATCGTGCAGTATTTATACCTTTAATTTTTATTAGGAGTAAGGAGTATGCATTTTTAATCCAGAGATCAGGTCAACTGACCACTGAAGTCTACTTTAAAATTTTGTTTCAAATGGCCGATTTTCTTTATACCCACCCTACTTAATTTTATAGTTTTTTATAGCTCACGTTCTGAACATAATATTGCATCATACGTCGAATTCTCTCAGAGGTAAACTTTTTGAAGTCGCCATATTTGATTGCTGGCTCAAATTTAAAAGCTCGTTCCTTTGTTTTATGAAGAGCATTCCATTTCATATGTCTAATTTTCAAGTAAACGTATTAGTGAATTTTCATAGAAAAAATTACTAATGAGACCGCGACTTTTGAATTGCGCAAAAATTTCTAATTTCTTCAATTGAGCGCAAACTAGGACCCGTAGAACCCATATCCGGGGTCAGTTTCAATTTTTATATGTTTATATATATATATATATATATATATATATATATATATATATATATATATATATATATATATATATATATATATATATATATATATATTGGAATATTGAGTATAGAGTAGCGTGCTGATGATGAACCGGGACGGTTAGAAACTGCAGTCCGCGCAAACCAATAAGAAATCACAAACGTACAGCAAACAAATAAACTGTTAACCTTTTGCAAGCGGATTGGATAAGTTCGTTAGCCAGGAAAATCAGGCCGGTTTTTTCCGGAAAATGTAGTGTTTTCTTTCGGATTTTTTTTATTGCTCTGGAAATAACAAAGTAAGGGCAACCAAATTTGATAAGCGGGTTTATATCGGTAAAAAAGTAAATTACGTACTAAAATTTAGTTCTAAGTTAAAAGACAAAAAAGTTATAGTCAAAAAATGGGGTTTCCCCAAAACGTCAAAGTCGCGATTTAAAATGTCAGAATTGGCAACATTTAGCCAAAGAACCTGAAACTAACACGGGTTATGTAAAGAAAATGTCGCAAGAAGAATGTTTTATAAACTCTGAAGGCAGCTTTTAGAGGTGCGACTAAGCTGTTTTTTTTTTTACATTTTCCGCTCATATTTCCTTTTTCTCTTCTCCTCCCATTCACTTCTGGGCCCGTAACATTCTTGGGGGTTGTTTGCAAGACATTTTTCTTGTGGTTTGTACATCCAGGGGGGTTGTAAGCATGGATCTCGAAATTTTGGTTCTAAAAACCCCCGGGGAGGTAAACCGCAAGGTTACCAATTGAATTTTTACAGATAGGCTCATTATTCTCAATTTACATAATCTTCAAAACACCTAATAGATATCTTCCGATATGGAATCGAAGCTAAAGTATGAAACGGTTGACTGCAAAGATGCCGATTACCGTTATTATATTAAAATGTGTTTACTTGATTCTTAGAAGACACAATAGTAAAAAAAAAAGACGGGGGAATCAAAATCAATGGAACTTGCGAGGCAAGTGTAAGCGAGTGGCAAGATTAGGCATTCCCAACATTACAAATGTACAATAACATGCTGTGTAGGTCAGCTCAATTAACATTATAAGCTCCATCACCACTTGTATCAGTGCAAATACCCATACGCGAACGTTAAAGCAGCATGGTACTTGGGCGAATTTTAGGGTACGCTTTTATCTACGCCACTGACTGGAATTTTTTGAAAGCGTACCAATAAACGGAACACTAGAGGTCGACTAGCACGAATGTTTCCTAAGAGGTTGTAAGATTTTTGGAGAATGTTTTTAAAATATTTTCTACAGCTCTCAAAAGACCATAGTTCTGCTTTTATTTTTTTTGTATAAAACTACCTAATTTAGGTAATGTTAAGTAACTATTCAAGTTTTAATATCTGTGCTTTAGTCAAGAACGTCATGTAACCTTGAGAAACGTAGTTGTTGGATGGCGGCCGATTTGAAAAATTAAGAATGTTATAGGATATAAGCAGCACTCGAGTTGTGTGTGACTGTGCGAGTGAAATGTTATTAGAGAGGGAAAAACATTGAGTGAGAGAGAGAGGTAGAGAGAGCGAGACTTGCTTACTCGTAGTTAAATATCGTGTCTTTGTTAACCAAACTAACAGTGCTTTCAAATTTGGCGTTTGTTGGCCGCTGGTGCTGTAATCATGAGCTAGTTGGTTGAGATTAAGAACTAGAAGTCGGCTTCGACTTCTCTTTTACCTTGCAGGATTCAGCCAAGCGCGCAGGAATAAATGAATTAAATAGAAAGCGTTTCTTTATATAAAACCTAACAGCAGCGTTCAGCTTTCGCGTGTTGGATAATACACCACAGGTTTCCTTAAACCTGCCTTTAAAACAATCTAACAGAGCGTTTGGTTTCCTCTTTTTAGTGAATTTTCTTATAAAAATTTACTATTGGGAAGATCCCGACTTTTGAATTTTCAAAACATTTTTGCAAATGAGCGTGAACTAGGACCCCTAGAACCCATATCCGGGGTCAGTTTGAATTTTTATATGTTGATATATTTATGTGTGTATATTTATTTATTTATTTATTTATTGTTATCTTAATTATACAGCATGTCTCACAAAAATCTTAGCTTGTGCTTGCAAATGACATAATTTTAAACTTCTTCCATTAAAATCAAACTGTCAAACGGTTTTATTCTGTCACTTTCCAAAATTCCTCTGAACTTCTCTCCCCTTCAATCCCAAATATCACCAATATATCCACTTTAGCATTTTATATTTAAATTTACTTTGGTATAAAAATAATTACTTTCCTACAATCATATTTCTCCAAAAATTTTAATTATTCTAGTAACTATTCTAGGATTTAAACCAATTATAGACCGTTTGGTTTCTTCCGCTTTTAGCGAATTTTCGTCGAAAAAAATAGTTATCGGGTTGAATCGCGTCTAGAGGTTAAGGCAATATGAAAGGAAAGGCTTCAATCTGCCTACTTTTTAGAACGGAGGATTGACCCTACCCTCACCCAAAGGCTGCCATCCCTTGCCCACCGACGTGCCGTTGGTGACCTCTTTCTCTTTTATAGATATCTGCACGGGCACTGCTCAGATGAGCTTTCTTCCATAGTTCCTCCACCTGCTGCCCCCAACAGATCTACCAGGGGAACAGAGCGAATGCTGTCCAGGTCACCAGACATAGAACATCTTGTTATGCCCGCTCTTTTGTCCCGAGGACTTCCAAGTTGTGGAATTCCTTGCCGCCACATGTTTTTCCTTCTCCTCCGAACATCCAAACCTTCAAGTCCAGAATTAACAAGTTGCCTCTCTTTCCTCCTTGTCGACACCCACGGTACGATATTATTTAGGCTGATATATATATATATATATATATATATATATATATATATATATATATATATATATATATATATATATATATATATATATATATATATATATATATATACAGTGTGGAACAGCCAAATGGAATAAATTCGATAACGGATAAATGAGGACGTGTTGGGAAAAACGCTTGGACACGTCGATTTGTATTTTTAACTGCGCATCTTTTTCAAGAAAAAAAAATTATTTAGGGTGCGTCATGTGACAGTGGCCAATACCAACTTTCTTATTTTAAATACAAGCCCCTGTATATTATTAATTTTTTGGATTCTTCAGAAAATTCTAGACATAATTCATGTACAATGTCCTATACCTATCTTCAACTGTTTCGGAAATATTAAGTATTTTCAGATTTATTACAAAAATTAACATTAAAAATAGAAAATTATTTTATTTCACAAATTCTAATAAGAAATACTGATTATTTCTTAATAATTTAAAAAAACAAAAAAAAATTAATGTCAATGTAGTAAATGTTCAAAATGCTCGCCACGAACATTTTGGCAACATGCTAATCTGGTATAGAAATGTCTTCTAACATTACTCAACATCTCAGGCGTGATTGATCTAATCGCAAGCGTGATTCGTCTTTTTAAGTCATCTAAGTTGAGGGGCTTAGTTTTGTATACAATACTTTTGACATATCCCCACAAAAAGTAGTCTAATAGCGACAGATCAGGAGATCGTGCTGGCCATTCTATCGATCCGCGCCTCCCTATCCACCGATTTGGAAAAATTTGGTTCAGGTACTGCCGGACATTGATTTGGTAATGGGGCGGTGCTCCATCTTGCTGAAACCATATTTTATTGGCAGGAACTTGTGGGTTTGCTGGATCTGGATATAAGTTTGTCAAAGTTGGCACGACATTATTTTGGAGCAGTTCTAAATATTTATCCCCATTCAAGTTGCCATCAATGAAAAAGGGACCTACGATATGATTTCCAACAATTCCTGCCCAAACATTAACTTTTTCAGGATATTGCGTATGTTCCTCTCTCATCCAATGAGGATTCTCATTAGACCAATAGCGGCAATTTTGACGATTAACATGACCGTGAAGTGTAAATGTGCTCTCATCAGAAAACAAAACATCTTCTAATTGGATCACATTGTTATCTAACATTGCCATCATTTGTTCACAAAAATACGTTCTCCTATCGAAATCGTCCTCCATGAGCTCCTGAGTTGGTATCATTTTATAGGGATGCATTTTACTTTCCTTTAATGTTCGAAAAATTGCTGTGTGGCTAACGTTGAATAGTTGGGCTGCTTGTCGACCAGAAGTATGTGGGTTTTCTTGAAACTCAAGCGTAATATCCAATTTCGTATCATCACTTACTGCATTGGCAGCTACTTTTTTTATCTGTCTCACATGACCAAGCTCGCGAAACTGCTTTTCTATTTTGCTAATTGTTCCTTGGGATACAGGCGGCTAATTTGGAAATTTTTCGTGAAATAAGCGAGACACTTCCATCTGTGTCCGTGTGTTATCTCCATAACCAATCATTTGTAGAATGGTTATTTTGTGCATTTCTGTTAAATGAACCATTTTTCTGATATTATTACGTACAGTTAACGAAATTCAAACGACAATAGCACTGACACTAATCACTACTGTCATGCAGGCAGACAACAAGTTGCTAAGGCTACGAGTTTTATACGAACAGAAAGAAAACTGTTTTTGTTTTTGTTTCATTTCATATCAGTAAAAAGAAACGCAGGAATGGTTTTTGTTTACTTTCTCATTATCAAGAGCTGAATGGGAAATAAGTATTGAATGCAATGTAGCGAATTTGTGAAATAAAATAATTTTCTATTTTTAATGTTAATTTTTGTAATAAATCTGAAAATACTTAATATTTCCGAAACAGTTGAAGATAGGTATAGAACATTGTACATGAATTATGTCTAGAATTTTCTGAAGAATCCAAAAAATTAATAATATACAGGGGCTTGTATTTAAAATAAGAAAGTTGGTATTGGCCACTGTCACATGACGCACCCTATATAATTTTTTTTTTCTTGAAAAAGATGCGCAGTTAAAAATACAAATCGACGTGTCCAAGCGTTTTTCCCAACACGCCCTCATTTATCCGTTATCGAATTTATTCCATTTGGCTGTTCCACACTGTATATATATCTATGTATGTAGGTATGTATGTAGGTATGTATGTATGTAGGTATGTATGTATGTATGTATGTATGTATGGATGTATGTATGTATGTATGTATGTATCCGTCTGATAACTCAAAAAATAATTAACCGATTTCAATGACACTCGGCAGGTATATATATATATATATATATATATATATATATATATATATATATATATATATATATATATATATATATATATATATATATTGCCTTGAGAGAGACCTTATCACACACTAAAACTCAACTTTCTAAGTTTAGAGAAAACTGAGTTATTCAAATTTAAACATTTTTTCGAAAAAAAAAATTTTCTCCGAAAATTACAAAGTTCTTTTAATGAAATTTGGTGGATATCTTGCCCTAGGTAAGACCTTACTACGTACCAAAATTAAACTTTCCAAGTTTATAGAAAATTGAATTATTCAAATTTGAAGCATTTAATAAACATTCACCACCATGACGCACTTGCTGCGTCCCGATTCTTTTTTAATTGTTTTTAATATTTTGTTCAATTTTAAAGTTATATGATCACGTTATGTAATTCCATTGAATTTTTGCGAATTTGTAAATATTACCTAAAGCGTTTTTAATGGTTTACTCTGCGCCAAAGTTTTTTTACGCTTTTTAATAAGTTGTTTTTATAGTCAACTAGTTAAGGATAATTGTTCTTTATTTCAGAATTGTGCCATGATGGGTCTGCAAGCAACACCAGGGAAACGTAAGTTAGAAGCAGCAACAGCTCCAGGAGAACCAATTCCTGCGAAGAACGGCCGTTGGGAAGCCGATGATTGCATAGCCAGGCTACAAGCTGTTGCGGTCCCTAGTGATACTTGGAGAAGTCCAACCCCTTCTTTGGCAGCCACTCTCCTTTCGTCTGATGAATTCGAAGACGACGATGAATTCGAAGATGAGCTTTCCGATGATGATCGCTGCGTCAACATACCAGAACCCGCCAGGTTCACCCAGCCATACAATCGCTACCAGTCAGATTACTGGCAATACTACCAACCTCCCCAGCAACAGACGATACGTTGCGAAGAAAACGGTAAGTCGTATTTGGAGCTTGGTGCTTCTCCTCCAGTGAGAACAAGGTGTTGTGACGGAAGGACGCGTTGGTGTCATGTGCCCTGTTACCGTCAGAGAAGACTAGCAGTTCTTAATCTTTCTATGTGCAAGCTAGCGAGGTATAGGCAGTGTTCAGATCCTTCCTTAAGGAGATCTGTGCTCATTTGCAACACCCTGAGGAGATTGGAGAAGGAAATGGAGTCTGAACCGTCTGAACCAAGCTATAGCACTATGTCTGAGATCTCAGTGATTCCCAATAAGCCTTCCCCGATGCCCGAGCCAAGCTATGAACAAAGTTTACGAGAGATGGCTTGTTCTTCAGGCCGTGCTACACCCTTTCCAGCTGCTAATCCTGATACGGATTCCGGTTTAGGAGACGATGAAATGACGCGGCCAATAAACTGGGGATCTGTGCTTAGCTTAACGTCGCAAAGTGATCTCGAGTCCTTGAATAACAATGAACTATACGCTGAACTTGGTTTGTCCAGTGAATCCTCCGAATGGAAAGAATCAGCGCCACCATTAACTTCAACAATGTCAGCACCATCTCGAATAGACAATGACTGGGACGGCTTCATGCAGCACGTTCTCGTTGGAGGAACGTAGCAGCAGACTTTTAGCTCTCCTCTTCTCAGGTTGTGATTATTTAGTTAGGGACTTTGTGTAGTGCTAGAACGGTGCAGCTGTTGTTAATTACTTTTTTTGTTTTTATGTCTTTGTTCAACAAACCCTTTTTTTATTCTAGAACGAGATCAAAGGACTTGATTACTAGTACTTGGCAAGTGAGAATTATTATCGAATTTGTATAAACAAATTTGTCGTTGATCTCCGTTGCTCAATTGTCCCTTTTATGTGTATAAAATTTTCACTTGCTTTATCTACTGGTGACCCGTCAGGGCATTCCTTTTTGTACATATATATACATATAGTGTAAAATAGTGTAAATAAAAGAGAATTTATTAATCGGATTTATATGTATGTAAATATTCAGAAATTAGCAACTATTCATTCCTCTTCGTGTTGTTTTTTTGTGTGTACGTTTCTTGTTGTTAAGAGTGAAATAGGCTAATTTCTTATAACAATATTTTCTCCTCTCGAAATTCTTTAACATGTCATATGTAGAAAAATCATTTTAAGACTCGTCACTTTCGTCATATCCATGTCAGCCATACGCCACCGAAACAATTACCTTGTGCAATCGGCTCTACTATGAAACAGGGAGATAAATGCAGTAATGCCATCTATTTGTAATGTGGCTAGACAGGTATTTTCACAATATGTGAATACAAAGTGAAAAAGATTGGTCTCGCCGCTACTTGCACCTGATTTGAAAAGCAATATACAACGTGTCCCTATTTTTAATGTTCACTATTGGGATTTTCTAAACGGTAAGCGATAGAGAGCTGGTTAAATTGCAAAAAAGTTGCGCAATTTAATGACCGTTTTGAATATCTAAAGAAACCAAAAACGAAAAAACTGAAAAACATTGATTTTGAAAACTATTAATACCTTTTTTTTGTATTAAACCAATCATTTTGAAATATGGTAGCATTACATTTTGTAATGTGTAGAATTTTTAAGCTTTTTATTTTTTACCTAGGTCTACTATTTTTAGAAATATGATAGTTAACTTTCGTTTTTCTAATGGGCGCCATATTGGATTTTCGTGTAAAAAAAATAAGAACATTATTCTCTTTACAACGTATAACATAATAATCCCGTTATTTTCTAAAAATATTTGAAAAATCATAAAAACCTTTTTTAAAGGGAATAAATCAAATCACCTTGGTTAAAAAAATGATTAGGATAAGGATGCACGGCTTCTAATTTAATAAAACAATAAAAATAAAATTGAAAGAAAACAATTATATGCAGTAAAGAATATTATAATTATTACATGACGTGTTCGAAGTGTCCCTCCGTTTTGTTCAATGCATGATTTAGTTCTTTTGCTCATGTCATCTACAGCTGCTCTTAAAGCGTTTGGTTGAATTGAACAGAACTCAGTTAATATTCTTTCTTTCAACTCTTCAAGGTTTTGAGATGTACGGTAGTACGCTTTATCTTTTAAAAATCCCACAAGAAGTAATCAAGAAGGTTTAAAACATGGATTTCGAGCTGGCCACGGTACTGATCCGCGTGTCCCAAAACCAGGAAATCGGAAAACGGGTATTTAAATAATTTTCTACCGCAACAGGATTGTGCGGTGGAGCACCATCCTGCTGGAAATATTCAATACTTAAAAAATAGGGACAGCCTGTATACTTAAAATAACAATACATACTCGTTTAGTTCTCTATTGCCTCCCACGGCAAATTTAGGTAGCGGCATGGCCATGTCGTTTCTTACTTATTGCTCGAGACCCTGTGTTCACTTTCAATGTCAAAAATATCTTCACGCTGTTTCTTTCCAATAATTTATCTATAAAATTTTTGTAGC
This sequence comes from Tillus elongatus, assembly GCA_964006375.1. Classification (NCBI taxonomy): domain Eukaryota; kingdom Metazoa; phylum Arthropoda; class Insecta; order Coleoptera; family Cleridae; genus Tillus; species Tillus elongatus. The sequence goes on along the minus strand of OZ023264.1, from coordinate 148,402,984 downwards.
CTAATTCATTCTGTAAGCCTTTTAATTTTGAAAATATTAAGACTTACATAATTTGTTGAACAAACTCAGGTTTCACTGGTACTAGATTGTAAATGTATATTTATAGTGTAAAAATTGAATAGTTGCTAAATATGATACTCATAAATTATATATAGTTATATATTTTAAATGATGTGTGAATTTGTTGAAAGAAACGTTGGCAATATGGTTCTACACATTAAAAAACTCCCAGACTGGTTTTGTTTATTCATAGGTAATTTAATTGTATACTGTTCTGCATCTACTTATTGAACTAAAGGTTTTACTTTTTTTTTGATAAATAGGGTCAGCTGTTTTTTGTTACACATTTATACTTTTTGTTTTTGTAAAAGTAATTTGTACAGATCAGATCGATATCCATTGAATGGACTTAGCTCTGTTTATAACTCACAAGAGATGCATTTTATTAAGGTAAAAATAGACAAACATTGATAATTTTAGGTCTATCAGGTCATCGAAACTTTAGATTTTTAATTTGAAATCATTTCGAGCTTGAAATTTGTTATGATTTAAATTTTAAACTTAAAATTCTATAAAATCAAGCCGTAATTTTGAGTTGCAATAATATGTAATTTTGATTGTCACTATTAACTTCAGACCAAAAATTCTTTAAAATAAAGCCATGATTTTAAGTTACAGTAATTGCCATTTTGAATATGAAATAATTTGACTTTTATACTATAAAATAAATCCAAAATTATGAGTTATGGTATAATATAAATTTAATCATAATATAATTAACTTTGGACTGAAAATTCTTAAAAATAAAGCCACGATTTTGAATTACACTAATGTGTCATTTTGAATAGGAAATTATTGACTGACTCTAAAATGAATCTTGAGTTACAGTAATGTGCCATTTTGAGTATTAAATTATTGACTTTTAGAGTTGAAATTATATAAAATAAGGTCAAAGTTTTGAGTTATGGTCATATGTAATTTGGGGTATAATACGAAGGCAGGTCAATAACCCAGTGACTTTTTGAATTTCCCGCCTCTTCACAGGAAGGGCAACATTGCTCTTGTCAACAAGCATCTGTCAGTTTGGAACAATCTGCGTCATTTAGTTTGTGTTAGATAGCCATTGAAAGAAGGAGAAGCCTGTTAAGCGTACTTAAAAAATGAGCACCTGAACTTGCTCCTGTCCTGACTCGTCTGTTTCAGAAATCTTACAATAGAGGCATATTCCCTAGTAACTGGAAAACTGCTCGAGTACAACCCGTCCCCAAGAAATGATCCAAAGCGCTTCCTAGCAACTACAGGCCTATTTCTCTCCTTTCAGTCGTCCTAAAGTGATTGAAAAGTATATAAACATCGAATTACTAAAATTTCTTGGAAAACACAGTCTAATCAACGACAGGCAGTATGGATTCCGTCAGCGCAGATCAACTGCCGACCTCCTTTCCTTCGTCACCCATTCTTGGAACAAGTCTATGGAACTACACAGTGAATCCCAGATTGTCGCTCTACACATATCCAAAGCATTCGACCAGGCCTGGCACGCAGCGCTGCTTAATAAACTACTGGTCTATGACCTACCACCAAAACTCTGTACCTGGACAGCAAATTTCCTCCAACCGGAGCATTTCTGTTGTCGTAGATGGCCATTCCTCTAAACTGTATCCAATTAATGCAGGAGTTCCTCAAGGTTCAGCTTTAGCCCCTACTCTGTTTCTTTTCCACATCAATGACCTCGTCTAGTACATCCAACCCAGTTCACAGTTACGCGGAAGACAGCACCCTACACTCAAATGTACAATATTCTAAACCTGTCTCTTTAGCCCAATTAGATGTGGATCGCCGACTCATGGAGAGTTCTGTCTCCGTGGATCTCCAAAAAATATTAGACTGGGAAAGTAGAAATCTTGTACAATTCAACCCCACCAAATCTCAGTCTTGCTTTCTATCTCATAAGAGATACACCAGCCCTAGACCCATCACAATGAACAACCAAGTTATTCAAAGTAATGACACCTTTTCACTTGTTGGCATTTCTGTGGATCGAAATCTCAATTGGCACTAACATGTCACATCAATTGCAGAAGCGGCTGCTAAGAAATTAGGTTTCCTCTTCTGGGCTCGTAAATACTTTTCACCAGCTAATCTCTATACCTTATATACTTCACAAATGAGGCCAAACCTCGCATACTGCCTCCACATCTAGGGTGCCCCTGCCACTTCTACACTCACTATCCTGGACTCCATTCAGTCTCATCGGTGACCCTACCCTTACTCAAAGGCTGCCATCCCTTGCCCACCGACGTGCCGTTGGTGACCTCTCTCTCTTTTATAGATATCTGCATGGGCACTGCTCAGAGAAGCTTTCTTCCATAGTTCTTCCACCTGCTGCCCCCAACAGATCTACCAGGGGAACAGAGCGAATGCACCGTTTTACTGTCCAGGTCACCAGACCTGGACATCCTGTTATGCCCGTTCTTTGTCCCGAGGACTTCCAAGTTGTGGAATTCTTGCCGGCATATGTTTTCTTTCTCCTCCGAACCTCCAAACCTTCAAGTCCAGAATTAACAAGTTGCCTCTTTCCTCTTTGTCGACACTCACGGTACGATAGTATTTACCCTGTAAGCCCTCGTGGTGAAATATTAAAAAATATATATACTTAAAAGTTTTTTTGAAATCACCTTTTAAATATCTTTTGAGCTTCATATTTTTTTAAACTGTTAAATCTACTCAGTTTTTAGAAAATGGATTTTTTACTAACTCAACATCACTGGTTTACAGATTTTAACTTGGACTTCATCATTGTTAACAAATTTTCATTAGGAAAATTCGTTGTAGAGTAGCATCGATAGTGACACGTAAAAAAATCATTTACTTTTTAAACCACTTCTATTAAAGTATAAAATGAAATTCAGGAATTTAAATTCACAGTAAACAATTTTCAACTTATTTTGCAGTTATGCCTGAAGAAATTGTATTACTAAATTTGTACCTCAAGTGAATAATGCTTATCTGTAGTTTTCCTATGGTGGAAAATCGCCTTAAAAATTAATATATGCCTGTGATATTCAAACAGCTGGGAGTTATAAGTCTAGTCATCTGCTGTTGCCGCTTGATGGAGATCACATGAGCCAGTATTATTATTATATTCAATTAACTAAAAAAATATTGACTTAAAATACTTGTTCGAACCGTCCCTTGTTCACCGGAAAGCGGCAGCAGTGATATTTTGTGTTATACCATGTTACTTATAGCTAGTAAATTTCAGTGGGCATATTTCTTCATTTGACATCAGTGATTTTTTAATTGGAAATCAGCTAATTTATACTATAAATTTATTTGTCTTGCCATGACATTTTTATATCTTGTTTAAAATTCATCTGTGTGCAATAAAAATGTATTATTATTTTTTTAATAACACGATTATAGAAACATGTAATATAGCATGAAAAATACAAGTATAAGGTGTTTTTTTTTCTCTTAAATTGATGTTGAAAATGTTATAATAGAGTGATTTAGAGGGTTTGTACTTACATTGTATACCGTTAACTTTTAACAATTGGACACATTACAGGATTATTTTTTACTCACACTTCTTCACTTAGGGCCAGTTTTAAGATTTGAAATTACCTTGTGGAGGATTAGCTTGCCTAATCTTGTCTAACTAAAATTAAAAAAACACTCAATAAATTGCATAAAAGAATTAGGAAGGATCATGAAAAGTTACACACTTTTTTCTTATACTCACTGTCAATTGTTATAACATGTAGCTATGTCTTTTGTAATTTTGGTAAAAGTTTACTGTCCGCACATGTGTTCGATTCTTATGAAATTTTGTCTGCAGACGTCTTTTAGGGTGTAGATGACGAAAATCACAATAAAAATGAGGGCAGAAACAAAGTTTTGGAGTTATTTAGATGTTTTTCTAGAAAAAACGAGGTTTGTACTTACTTCTGCGACATGTTTTTGTCATATTTTACACATATTTTCTTGCATCGTTTATTTTATATCAAGCTAAAGAAAGGTGTATTCCTCTATTATAATTCATTTTCCCCATTGTTAGTGCCCCCTTATACTGTTTACGTGTGTAGATTTCTCTTCTTTTCATCGATAATCCATCCTAAGTTGACGTTGACATATAAAACCACCTTCACATCATACATTTTGATATTGCAACAAGCTAAAGTTATTTAGGAATACGATTTTTCAAAAACGAAACGTGAAAACCATGAAAAGTGAACATGTTCAGTGAAATAAGGTACTAAGGTGAAGGTTTACTTACCGCACATGTCCTTTTTTTATGAAATTTTGTATACAGACGTGTTTTAGTGTAGGGCGTGCACTAACTATATGAAAATGAATTATAATAGAGGAATACCCTTATTTAGCTTGACCTAAAACTAACAATCCATGCAAATGTGTAAAATATGGCAAAAACATGCCGCAAAAGTGAGTACAACTTACGTTTTTCCTACTAGAAAATCCAAATAACACCAAGGGTTTGCTTCTGCCCTCATTTTTGTTGTAATTTTTGTTGTAATTTTCGTCATCTATACCCTAAAACACGTCTGTACACAAAATTTCATAAAAATCAAAGATATGTGTGGAAAGTAAACCTTTACCATAATTTCTTCTAATTGTTGTTTTTATTTGATTTTATTCAAGCTATATCAATCAAATTTAATAAATCTTGCCTATAAAAGTAGTGGTTTTCAAAAAACATTACATTTAAGCAAAAGATTATTAAACTCTAGTTGGCTAGTTTACCTTGTTTTAGGTTAATTTGCATTAACCATAGAGAAAATAAACATTTATTTATCTAGGATTCATGATTGTGATGTGTCATTTTCCATGCCTGCATAGTTGCCAAGTGAGCTATTGCTATTTTATTTAACAATACTTTCTACAAAACTTTTTTTCTTCAAATAGATATTAACTCATTTAAAACATCTTTTATATTGAGTAATGTTATTTAAAGTAACATAAAGTTGTAAGTTTACATCGATAGATGTAAAAACAGGTAAAAACAACTGTTAAATGTGAAGGCAACCATTATCTTGGTTACTATATGAATATGTGAGATACGAAATTGAAAACAAATAACGATAATTTACATTTTAGTCATTTTATGAACATCCTTGCATATCAGCAATATTTCTTAAAGTTATGTTTTTCCAAAAATAATAAATTATTTGCTTCTTTTAATTAGCAACTTAGCGATTTTTTGTGGAAACAAGTCGTTCTTAGATGAGATCACGACATTAAAAAATGTTTTCAATCAAGGTAGGACCACTTCCTTTCTCAGGGCTTGTCTCCGCGGTTTTGCCGCCCGGATAGCACTGCAACCTTTGGTTTATTGTGCCTGCCCTTGGAACCCATACTCAGTGTCAGTTTATATTTTTACCTGTTAAATATAACTGAAAATTATAACAGAAAAAAAACAGTAGGCCAATTTTAATGAAACTTGGCAGTCATCCTTTTTAAAATAGTTCGGATAAGTTCGTTAGTCAGCCTAATTATTTCAGTATTTTGAGGTAAAACTCAAATTTTTGAAATATTTTTATATCTTAGAAAGTAGTAGTTGAGCATTTAAATTAAATTTACTAGACTAACTAAATAAATATTTAGATCATATTATTTAGCAAAATTAAAGTTTTTAACTTAATGAGAATTGAGGTAATTGCATTTTTTTAAAACTATTATAAAAATTCGCTACCACGACACACTTGCTGCGTTAGGAGTTTTTAAAACTGGTTCAGATCAGAAACAACCACTCATGATCTGTATTGATGTTCTGAAGGTGAAATCTATTGTGTCCAGATAAGAATAAACTGAGAACCTTTTAATATGCGATCAATAAATAAGTGGCTCTATGGAGAGACCGACTAATGTCATACTGTTAAGTTTGACATGTCTGTTCTGATGTGGGTTCGCACTACAGGCAAATCAAAAAAATTTGATCAGGCAATTCAAATATTATGGTTCCATCCCATACTGTTCGATTATCTATCTCATTAACGCCCGGAGTTGTCGAACCAGCTCACCAAATTTCATTTAAATGTTTTTTAAAACCTTTGTTATTTTCATTTGATGATTATATATTTTCATGCTTGCTTTGATTGAACTACTTAATAACTTCCAGTCCTTCTGATTTGTCCTTTACCTTTGAAATGTGACCATCGATGTTTTGTAAACAGTTTCAACTACTCACCAATGACTTTGATGCCGGCTATCCTGGAAGCTATCTGCTAGTCAAGTAGTCCTGATTATTTAAAATTAAATGGCCGATAACTAGCGAAGCTTTTGCATAATTACCTTTTTTGTTGTTGTAAAATCAGAATAATTTTTCCTGAAGAAGAACCTCGGTGGTCCAGGGGTAAGAACGTGTGCCTCTGAACCGAAGGGTACTGGGTTCGATCCCAGGGTATTCCTTTCACTTTTTGAGTACAAACTGTAACACTAACATCAACCGAGGTTCTGGCATTGTATTTAAGCAAGTCTGCACGTTCTGCCCTTTGGAGGGGGCGTAAAGCCGTCGGTCCCGTGTCCATGCGATGTTGGGCACGTTAAAGATCCTGACAGAAAGACAGGGGTTAGGCCAAATTTCCAGGATAGTGGGGTGAAACTGCTCCCTGGCGTCGGTGATTGGCCATAGTCGCGGAAATAGGCCGACGTTAAAGAAACAAAACACACACACACATTTTCCTGAAGTTTTCAACATCATTTTAAAAATACTTTACATAATCATAAATTTTAATCGGTGCAGGTACGTTTGATAATGAAATATGTTAAAGTCAGAAAAATTAACAAATGAACCGAAAATAACAATTGGAAATCAATGAAGATTATTTAAATGCTGCTGGAGATTCTGTAGTAGCGAAAAGAAAGTTAAATCAAATGCATATTAAATTATTTAATTGAATAATCTTGAAGCTTAATGTAATATAATTTTGTAATAATGATTTATAATATAAGAAATAACAAAACACTATGCAAACTTCACAGGATATATATATATATATATATATATATATATATATATATATATATATATATATATATATATATATATATATATATATATATATATATATATATATATATTATAAGTTGCAGACCCAACGTTTCAGTCTTACACAACCATTCATATGCATATTGCACAGTCAGCACCAATATGCTGTAATATATGCTATTTTAACCTCTAGATATATATTCACTCCCAACTAAAGTCGTCCTAGCATCTTTATACCTGCATTTACCCTACTTTATATCCTGCATCTATTCTTGTCATCTGGAAACAGTTTTCCTAAATATCTAAATTCTTTTACTTTCTCTACTAGATTACCATTTATCCTGAGACTTGCAATTACTTGTTCCACCCTCTATCAAATATCATAACTTTAGTCTTCTTTGCGTTCACACATAGATTCTCAGTCTCTCTAACACCTACTGCATTTCTCCTTCAGATACACTAAGTAGTACTGCATTTTCAGCATACAGTAGCACTTTTACCTTGGAAGCATTCATTTTCATGCATTCTGTCTCCAAGCAAACTTCTCTTATACATTTATCCATGAATATGTTGAAAAGCGATGGGGACATCACCCATCCTTGTTTGACACCCTGTTCAAATCTAGAATAGCCACTGAGCATTCCATGAGTTCTCACACATGCTCTACTGCTATCGTATAAAGATTTAATAGCTCGAATTATCCAATCATCCACACCATATTCTTTCAAATTACTCTGCAACTTCTGCAGTATCAAGAGAGAGTAATTATTACTATCTCTTCAGCTGGCGGTTGAAAATGCATGAATGTTTGAAATAATATATATTTCACGATTGACGCTTGTAGAAAGCATATGATACTGTAGATACTGACTGACAGAAAGACTGACCACTTATTGGTCAGTCTTCCTGTCAGTCAGCTATCTCACTTGTTCTATCAATACTCTGCCGAATAGTTTCTCCACAACATTTAACAAATCGCTTGATAATTTTTGCATTCACTCTTTCTTCTTTTAGCATTATACAAGGCCACCATTATAGTGTCCTATCACGTCATTGGTACTTGACCTACTTTTATCCATACGTTATAAACATCTCGCATAGTCACAGCTAAATTCGAGCCATATTTGAGCTCTTAAGATATTAGATAATAGTATATCTTATTGCCAATCATTATTATTAATAATAAATAAATGAATTATTAATATATTATTATTATCAATACCATTGTCTTGACACTGAAACACCAAGTCTCAGCTTAGTAAAGTAGCCTGTGAAATTTTACAAAGGGTTTTTCTGCTTCATTTAGAACCAAATGAAAAATAATTTTCTTTGATATGTAATGGCCTAAAAAAGAGCTTCTTTTATACATGCTGAGTTATGTTTATTTTATCTATTTGTAATTATAATTTACAACTAATTAAATGTTGTTAAATCATGCTTCATGTTTCTATAAGAGGTTATTTTAATTTAAAGCAATGTGATTGTACGAGAACGGCGATAATTTTATATTTTTAATAGACTTCTGCTTTTTTGTATATTATGTTTAGATTTTGTAACAAATAACAATACGAGGGCACAATTACTATTGTTAAATTTGTAGAAAGAACATATTGAAATAAGATATTGTTGTGGTATAAATAATCTTAAGTTGTTAAAGCAATTCATTTCTGTGAAATAGTTGAATTTTAAATGAGGCAATCAATCTTATACAGTTTTATAAAAAAAGGTAACTGTGTTTTATTCTAAAAAAATATATATAATATAAAAGTATATATATTTGCACATAAATTTGAGATATTTTGATAAGATGCAATAAAGATTTTTGAAATACAAACGTTTTGAATGCCTAAATAATCTCAATTGACAAATGTATTTTTTTCCAGTGTGACAGAAAATTGTTTTTAATTCTTGAACAACGACAGATAGTTGTATTTTTTTTTAAGTTTATTTTCTGCAACAATTTAGGCAACTGTTTGTAAGTAAAGTACTTGTACTTACGTCCCACATCGACATAATGTCAATAAAAAATAACGTACAACACGTATTGTGTGCAAGTAATATGTGATATCATGTAATATGTTAGTGTTAAAAAAATAAATTGGTATATATACATATTACCTCATTTATTGTTTTATATTTTTATGTTTTAATATAACATATTAAACTGAATGATCGTTCTTTTATTTCAACAACAGAAAGTAGTAATAATCCGTTCTTTGCCTATCCATCACACTTTTCAAGAACTACAGGGGTAGCATGATAAAGGAACCAATAATAATCATATTTATTTTCCATACAAATTATACAGCGTGTCACAAAAAAAAGCATTTGCTTGTGCTTGTAAGACGCTTATTCCGAACTTAGTTTTACTTTATTTATTAATTATTTATTTATTGAATACATGCCCAACAGGATAATCCCATTAATAGGGCACCAAACAAAATATTCTAAAACAAAACTAAAATACTATGCAAAACATCACAAGGCAGAAATTCCACAAAACAGTACATATAATGGCCTTAATAACTGACAAAGTAAGATATAGTCACCCTACGAATAACTGCAGCCTTATCCGAATAGAAGTCACAAAAGTTTGCAATATCATTAAAGTCGGAGCACATTGTTTACACAGTTGGTTTCATATACGAGTTAGTCCTTGGTATTGGAGGCTTAAACACTCATCACTCTAGATGCAGCCCGTGGAACTGAGAAATTTAATTGCATCAATAAGTCTCGACAATCAACTTTACCATGAAACAAGTTATGCAGGAATATCACAGATGCAACTTTTCTACGCGAATACAAACTGAGTATGCCAGTTTGCATCAGCAATTGGCCATGATCGCATCCCCTCTGTGGGTAGGTACCAGATGCCTTATATACAAGGTGTTTTAAAAACTTCCGCTGAACATCTTCCAGAGCACCAATATGAATACTATAAAAGGGATCAAAAACCAAGCTACAATATTCAAGCCTAGATCGAATATAGGCAAAATAGAGAATTTTCAAGCTATCCAAATTGGAAAATGATCTGCTATTCCTCATAATGAAACCCATCAACTTCAAACAGGATGCTGTGATTGTTTGAATATGTCCAGTGAAACTTAAATGTTCATCATATAAAATGCCAAGATCGTTGTGCGTTTCAGTCCTAGCCTTGAACAGTCACTAATATCATGAACACTGGAGCTTATGTCATTGATAAATAACAAAAAGAGGAGCGGGCCCAGATTGGAACCCTGTGGAACACCGGAGCCAGACTTAAATCCATTATAAAAAACATATTGCACACGGTTAATCAACCAATCCAATATTGGCAAAATCTTCCAGGATTAGCTCACTCTTAAGGCCTTCATAAATGGCCTGTCTGAGTCAAGGGCTAAAAAACTTCTAGAGTTAAACAGACATCAACTGAGTACTCTAGTCGGCCTGTATACAGGACACTGCCGCTTGCGGCACCACATGCACCGTATTGGGATCGGTCAGGAGACCGAGTGCCGGCTGTGTATGGAGAGCGATGAGGCAGCAGAGCATGTGCTGTGTTCCTGTCCGGCAGCGGACAGGACTAGATACCTGCCCTTTGGCAAGATAAAGCTTGCTCCAGAGGATCTGGATCAACTTTCGCCCACGAAGATTATCGGCCTCTGCAGGAGGCTGGCTTTGTTGGGCGAAATATAAACTATTAGGCGTGAGCCACAATAGACCGTATGGTCGCGGTGGAGGGACCGGTATGGCCCACTCACAAACAAACCTAACACGGTTAGTCAAGTAGGATTGAAAGAATTCTATCAGCCGTCCATCAAGGCCCGCCAAATACAGCTTGTACAGAAGTGTTGAGTGGTCAACACAATCGAACGCTTTGGAGAAGTCTGCATAAATTACATCCACCTTACCCCGTCGATCCAAAGCTTCACTTACATACTGTGTGAACAGGGATAAATTCGTCAGTGTTGAGCGCCCCTCCATAAATCCATGCCGGTATGGTGACAAGTGACACTTCACGGCAGGATAGATACAACCATACAGAACTGCCTCAAAAATTTTAGCAAAATTACATAGGATAGCTATAGGCCTGTAGTTGCTGAGCCTCGAACGGTCCCCAGACTTAAAAACAGGACCCTTAACAGGAAATTTAAACTATGTAAGGCTAGATGTATTTTCACCATAATTAGAACCGCAGACTGGTTTCCTTCTAATTAGAGCTCATCGGTATAGTATACTAATGAGAGCGAGAAAACACCTATAAAGTAATATGGCTATGTTAGCCAGCTTCCTCAAACATTGTAAGATGTACGACACAGGGTCGCCATCTCGGGGTGGAACCAGGTAGTATGTTGTCACAACAGCTCCAAATAACACGAAATTTTATAAAATAGAGACTGTGTACAACCAACAATTTTGTAAATTGTCAGCCCTGGCCCATCTCTTCATGATACTTAAAAATAAAATAAAAATAAAAAACTCATGTACAAAATCACTGTCTTAAGACAGTTTTCCTCCTAGACATAGCAATATAAAAGATATCACAATTAGAAAAAAATAATTTGTTCCATTTCCAGGAAGTACATTGAGTCAGTCACAATATCAGCACATATATTCTGTCCACAATGAGGCACAATAAAATCATTTTCACAAAACCAACTAATATGTGGCAGATTAAAATCACCAAAAATTAAAAAACTTAGATCCACTATAAGTATTTTTTAAGTGTTCATACTTGTTGACATAACTTTGATATGCCTCAAAACAAGAATTAGGAGGAAAATATACCACCCCCAACACTAATTTATTGTCGTATAAATCCATTTTGATCCATAAGTCTTCATAATAAGGAACCGATACAGCGTCAATCACAGATCCATTCAGCTTATCCAAAAGAGCTATGAGAACACCACCACCTCTGCAAAAACCAGTTAAAACAGGATCCCTATCTCTGCGAATAGGTACATAATTATTTCTAAAAAAAGTTCACTGTTTAAAAATCACAATTAAGCCATGTTTCAGTAAGCAAAATGATTTCATAATTGCAAGCAAGTGTACTTCTAACTCGTCAACTTTACTGCAAAGACCTCTTACATTCTGACAATAAATCAGGCTGCTGTCATATACTAGTTCTCCCCCAACGGCGGCGCCGTCCCCGGAAAATAAGATGTGCCACCCCGAGAGCGGGTAACAAATTCTCTTATAGCTATCTTAGTAGGCAATTTTTCTTAATTAATCATTAAATCAAAATCCTGATCAAGGACACCAACCTTGAAAGAACAATAATTGTCATTAGAAGTCAAAGGCAGTACATTTACTTCCACGCCTATCTCATCCTTGATATAATTGGCAATCTGCTCAACAGTAGTGCCTGGCTGCACACGATTAACGTGTATCCGTCGTCTCCGAAGTGCTGCCCGAATAGATGTGGAACTACCCCTACCAATGATGGGGGCCATACTTCCAACAGGCCCATGAACAGCCGAGACTGGAATCCCCACGGGTCCCTCGGAGCGACGAGTATCACCATCAAAAGCAGAAGAAGATCCCTGCACCTGTCCAGAAACAGAAGGAATGCCGCCTGCCCTGGATGTCTGCTTCCTGGTTGATGTCTGTATCCTGCCCTCCCTGGGACAACCCGCCTTAGTAACACTGGTAGATGGCTTAACAGGAGGACCAGACCCGGACAAACCGCTCCCTCTGCCCTCCTCATGACCCTCACTACACCTCAACAGGTCAACATTAGACTTAGTCAAGACGTCGATCTGAGTCTTCATTTTAGATATTTCATGTGAAAACTCCTTACTTAAAGCATGAATCCGCTCATCAAAGACCTGCCTCATTTGACGCACAATTTCATCTCCCACAAATATTCAAATCATAAACAAACTTCCCGACCAACTCACTATAACAAGTCTTAAAATTAGACATACAGTCATTTACAATGAGGAGACAATCATCACAGTAGAATTTCATCTTCCTTTTGCCAGCAGCCATCTGAGTGACCCTGCTTTCAGTGGCACTAAGTCCAGAGCAGCCGGAACAATAAGCAGCACTGCAACAGTCACAAACCATTTTCAATTTCACTTCTTCAGATGTCAATGTATTCTTGCATTCCGCACATTCCATGGTAGGCAGTGTATATTATCAACGATCAAAAACAATCAACTGTTGGAATCCTTATATCTATCACTAGATAAGTTTTTATTCAGCTCCTGTCCAAACCTCAATAGAAAACCACAAATTTCTGGTAGTTTGTCAACCACATGCAAAATAACATGCAACACACCAACAGAGTCACATACACAAGCACTGCCGAAAAAATCAGCAAAATCAAGCACAAAAAAACCAGCACAAAACGACACAAACAAGAGAGCAACTATTCCCCGTTTATCATCACAGTTTATATTTTTCATCATTTTATAAAATAGAGACTGTGTACAACCAACAATTTTGTAAATTGTCAGCCCTGGCCTATTTCTTCCCTAATATAGGGACAGTGTATGTAAGGCCAGATGTATTTTCACCATAATTAGAACCGCAGACCGGTTTCGCTCTAATTAGAGCTCATCAGTAAGGTATACTAATTACAGAGAGAATACACTTATAAAGTAATACGGCTAAACTCTACTCACGACCAGGCCCAACTGGTTTTGTCATGTGTTTAATTCCGTGGTCTTTTTATTGCAGTAACAACTTTACTAATATAAAAACCCCAATTATTTCATGAAAGATACAAATCTTTATCAAATAAAATTTTTATAAAAATATAGCCATATGCTCGATTTCAGAGATATTCATCATGTGGTTTATACATAATTCAATTATTGCATTATAACTGTTTTGTAGTCGGTTACAGAAAGAACCCAAAATATGTTTCTAATAACTGTTTATGTAGAACTTAACAGAATTCTCCTAACCATAATACCCCACTTTCTCCATAAAGTTACAAAAAACCTTAACTCAAAAGTCATTTATTCAGTGTTTGATTGTACCATGGAAGTTAACTGGTTGCTGCAAGATTACTTGCAAAGAAAAATAATTAGGCATAACCCCATGATTCTGTGGTATTATGGTTGCTAAACATTTTAGCACATTAAAGTTAAATTACAATTTGTAAAAGAGGTTGTGATTAAAACTGACTACTGTTTTATTCAAAACAGGGCCATGGTTTCTACTTTTTTTAAACCACTTCGCATTATACTGTCCGTCATGCACGGGCAGGAAGATACATCGCGAGCGTGACGGTACGCGAGAGTTATGCTCTGGGCGCATATATCACGGCATTCGAAACGGAGGTGTACGCTATCCTGTCTGTATCCAATAGATAGGATATGAGGATGAGCCCCGAGAAATGTGTATACATTTGCTCGGAGAGCCGGGCAGTCTGTGCGGCCAGAATTAGTTCAACACTGGTTCAGGAGTGCACTGACGCCCTTAAAGGACTAGCCAGGACAAAGTAGGTGCAACTGGTGTGGGTTCCGGGACACTGTGGCGTAGCGGGAAATGAGGTGGAGAATGATCTCGCAAGGCTCGGTTCCCGGCGGCCGTTCTGTGGCCCGGAGCCTGCGATAGGCATAAGTAGGAAGACGTGTCGCCTTAGACAGGTGGACTGAGGAGGCCATGGAGAGGCACTGGGGGTCGGCTGGTGGCTGTAGACAGGCGAGGAACTTCCTGGAGGGGCCGGACAGAGATAAAACTGTCTGGCTACTCGGTAGGAGTCGACCTATGCTTCGCTGACAGGCCACTGCGCCCTTATAGAAGACACCTCACATTGATAGGCATAGAGAGGGATCCCATTTGCCAGGAATGCGGCGAGGATGAAGAAACGTCTTACCACTACCTGTGTGAATGCGAGGCTTTTGGGAGTCTTCGAGCAGAATTGTTCAGTTCGAGGACTCTGCAGAGGAATCAGGTAAGTACCGTCCAATGGAAGACCGTCACGGCCTTCATTTCGAGATTGAGGCGGTTTGGCGACGGAACCGAGGAAGTGTAGGGCATGGTTGCTTGGGTTGGCAAAAAGGGCCCATTGTGGCCTACTTGCTTGGCGTTAGCCTCCCCACCACTGCTACTACTTCTACTACTACTTCCGTCATGCAGACTTGTTAATACGTGTGGCCAAAAAGGTATTGGATAGTGCCTTGGATGTAGTAAACAGAATTTTACATATGAGGTTGCCAGAAGATAAAAACAAAACAGAACATTATTTTAGTATCATTAAAAAGGAATTGGAATTTAAGGCTTTTTTCTACCAGAAAATTCTTTATTGACCCGCCCTCGTATATACATAGAAACTGTGTACAACTAACTAACGATTTAAAAAATGGCTAGCCCTGCTACTTTTTTCCCTAATTAGGAACCGTGTATCTCTATAAGGCCAGGTGCATTCCGACTTTAATTGAAAATGCATACAGGTTTCGCTCTCATTAAAGCTGTCAGTGCGCTATACCAAATTACAGCCAGAATACACCCAACAGCAAGTTCGGCTAAAGGTAGCCAGCCTCGTAAACACAGTGACATGTACGACGAGTGTGGCCATCGGTGGTGTAGCCAGGTAATACGTTGTCACACCAGCTCTTAATAAGCACAACGTGTTATAGACATCGAGATTGTGTACAGCTAGATTAGATTAGATTAGATTTTATTGTGAGTGGGCTATTTCAGTCCCTCCACGGTGACCTTAGGTCTATTGTGTCTCACGTCTAATTATTTAGATTTCACCCATCAATTCCAGCTCCCTGAGAGAGTCTATCTTTTCTTGAGGGTGAGAGTTTGTTTGGCAGGTGTACTGCCATCTGAGTAAAGTCACTTGCCCGTTTCAAGCTCAAAGAGAGATAACCTCTGTCCGAGTTCGTCTGGACCCGACATCCGTCAGTGTTTGCCTCGATGCGGTATCATGAAGTCCCGCTCTCGAGCAGCATCTAATCTCCAGTTGTAATCCACCCCTAGAGATCTCAGCTCCCCTCAGGCTCTTCCAAACCTGACACCTAACAGTGTTAAGACTCAAGGCAACATCCCATCGAGTCCCGCTCCTGAGCATCACCACAGCGAGGCCGTCCGTCCGTTTCGTAGCACACAGTATGGGCTCCAAACTCAGGGTGTTTACCACGCATCAAAGATCAGACCCCCCCGGGACGTCTGGACACACGACACACGCCAGGGCTCAATCCAGGGCGGTAACATCTGGAACCCTGCTCCCGAATAACAACCAAGCGAGGCCAATTGTCAGTCTCTGAGGCCATAGTGGAGGCGCCAAACTCCGGGTGCATATCACTCCCCAGAGATGTCTGCCTCCCCCCAGCCTCACCTGCACCAGTGTTTCATTGACTCGAGGCGGTATCACGAAGTCCCGCCCTCGAGCAGCATCCAGGCAGGGTCGTTAGCCTGTATCGATGCTCACAGAGTAGGCCCAAGTCTCCAGGTGTGATCCACCCCTAGAGACCCCAGCCACCTCCGGGTTCGTCCAGGTCCAACACCTGCCAGCGTTAGCTTAAATTTCACACAAAAAATCGAGCCTCCGACAGGAGACGACACCTGCGAGGTGAAACTTTGTTTGACAGATGTACAGCCATCTGAGCGAAGTCGTTTGCCCGTCTCAAAGCTCAAAGAGAGATAACCTCTCTCTGAGTTCGTCTGGACCAGACATCCGTCAGTGTTTGACTTGGTGCAGTATCATGAAGTCCTGCATCCGAGCAACATCCAAGTGAGGTCGTTTGTCCGTTTCGAAGCTCGCAGAAGAGGCCTCAACCCTTAGTTTTATTCCACCCCTAAAGATCTCAGCTCTCCTCCGGGTTCGTCTAGACCCGACACCCACCAGTGCTAGACTCAAGGCGACATCCCATCGAGCCCCGCTCCCGAGCTTCGCACAAGCGAGGCCGTCCGTCCGTTCCGAAGCACACAGTGGGGGCCCCAAACTCCGGGTGTTTACCACTCATCAGAGTTGTCAACCCCCTCCGGGTAGTCTAGACACACGACACCCGCCAGGACTCAACCCAAGGCGGCACCCATCCGGAACCTCGCTCCAGAGTAACAACCAAGCGCGGGCAACCATCCATTTCTAAGCCCAGAGTGGAGGCCTCAAAATCCGGGTGTACATCACTCCCCAGAGATATCCGCCTCCCTCCAGGCCCACATGAAGCAGACCCCCGCCAGTGTTTGATTCCAATTAGTCGCCTTTTACGACAGGCAGGAGTTACCTTGGGCCTATTCTTTTAGTTAGTCCCCGGACTCACAGGGGACAGCTATGTACAGCTAACTAACGATTTTAAAAATCGCTAGCCCTGGTACTTTCTTCCCTAATTAGGGACCTTGTATTTATATAGGCTAGGTGCATTCAGACTATTATTGGAAACGCATACCAGTTTCGCTCTCATTAAAGCTCGTCAGTGCGTTATACCAAATTACAGCTAGAATACACCCAACAGCTGCCGTGACAACGTATTACCTGGCTATGCCACAGATGGCCACACTTGCCGTACATCTCACTGTGTACATTATGTAAGCAGGGTCACCATATCTCTGCGGAACTAGGTAGTGTGTTGTCACGGCTGCTCCACTACACACAAAATGTTATAAAGAGAGACTCTGTACAACCAACCAACAATTTTGTAAATTGTCAGCCCTGGCCCATTCTTCCCTAATACCAGGACAATGTATTTTCACCATAATTAGAAGCGCATAGCGGATTTGCTCTTATTAGAGCTCGTCAGTGCGCTATACTTATTACAGCGATACTACAGTAATTGCGGCTATGGTACATTGCTTATACTATAGAGGTTATACCATCTACTAAATTTGATGTGTTGATGCAAGTTTGTATATATTTTTGAATTTGAAATTGCCGCCAGACATTTAGGGATTGCTGCTCGCCGTGGTTGGCACCACTGAGAGGAGGAGAGGGGGCAGATTTTGTGACAGCCTCTCTCTCTCTCTCTCGCGACGTAAACCAGCGTCACTGCGTCAGAATCAGTCGTCCTGAAAACTGCTAGTACTCCAGACTAGGGATGTGCTCCAGATTTTCTGGTCTAATTGTCTTGTTACATAATTTTTTGGCTCATTTGGGGTGAAGATAGTCGCCCGACCTCCAAAGAAGACCCTAAAACCCACGTGAAGATACAGTCCATTACACAGGTGAGTGCATCTCTTATTTGTCTGGTATAATTTAAAATCTAACTTTATTGTAAACAATTCCTCTTTATTATTTCGTAATATCTTGCAACAACATTTTGGTCCTTCGAGCCGGATGCTTGTTTGATTAGAATTGACACTTGTGGGTGTTCATATCGTGAATTTATGCACACGTGTTTGGCGGTTTTGTTGTTAAAAATCGTAACTTATAGCCTCCAGGGTTTGGTTAGAACACGTGTTCGGGTCGGCAAATCCGTGTTAGTGTAATTGTTTTGCTTGTTTAATTTGTTTTACGGCCTTTTAGCGTCAAAATTGTTTTGTTTTTCAGTGTCTCGCAATCGGCGATTTTCGAGCTCTGTTACTTGTTTGAAACGTGTTTTTTTCGACGTGAAACACGTGGTTATCATCCGATTGGGTTCAGGTTATATCAGTCTTTTCTAGTTTGCCTTTTCGTTTTTTGTCATTTTTGAAATGGAGGTGGAAAAGTTGATAAATAAACGTAACTCTGTTATGAATCGAGTGCAACACCTATCAAGGTTTGCATTAGACGCCAAGGCTGAACCCACAAAAAGGAATGAATTTAGAATCAGATACCAAGGTCTTAACGATTCTGTAAATTTGTTTGATTCTTTACATCTGGACATCGTGTCTTTAATGAAGGATAAGGATAATTTGTCTTTACAATCGGAGATTCAGACAGACTTCGACAACATACAGTACAGCATCAAGTCAATCTATTTTGAAATTTGTGGTAAGGTTACTGCTGATGCTGCCGATGTAGCTAAGTCGCTCGATAATGAGGCTCACTCTGATAGTGGAACGGGTGGCAGACGTAATGTTCGATTGCCTAAGATCGATATTCCGAAATTTGACGGGGCGATTGGTCAGTGGCCACGTTTTTTCGATTTGTTTAGGACTCTGATTCATGAAAATGACACTTTGTCAGATATTGAGCGTTTCCAGTATCTTCTTGCTTCCTTGACAAAAGAACCAGCTTCAATAGTTCAAAACCTACCCCTCATTTCGGATAATTACCAAGTGGCATATAATTCGCTAGTTTCAAGGTATGAAAATAAACGTGTGTTGCTTACGAATTACTGGTTAGCTCTTCTTAATGCTCCGAAGGTGTCAGGCGATTCATCTCGAGATTTAAGGAATTTGTTGACAACATTTACTGAAAACGTATGTGCGTTAGATTTATATCAAGAGCAGCAGTATGATTTGTGGGACTTTACGAAATTCAATTTCCTTTTGCAAAAGTTAGATTCCTCTATCCGAAAGCAATTTGAAATACAGTTTGGTGACTGTGAGGTCCCCACGTACTCGCACCTTAGTGATTTTTTAGAAAAACAGTGCAAGGCTCTTGAAACATCTGCGCTAACCGTAGCACCGGTCTCAGTGAAGAAGGGTCCTCAAATGTTGAAAGGGAAACAGTTCGTGCAGCCGAAACCAACCACTTCTTTGGTGACTAGTGTTAGTAAGTCAGATGCATCAATTTCTTGTGTGTGTTGCCAGGGGGAACACTCATTGACGAAATGTGACAAGTTCTTAGAAATGTCTCCTAAGGATCGTCATACCTTAGTGAAGAGGAAAAGTCTGTGCTATAATTGTCTGGCTGGGTCTCACAAACTCGCAGGGTGTACCTCGAAATTTAATTGTCGTGTTTGTACTAGGAAACATCACACATATTTGCATTTTACATCAAGCTCTGGTCGGACTGATACACAAACATGTGAGCAAGGTGATAACAGACCCGACCAAGTAACCGGTCAAGTCGTATTGACAAGCACGCTTCCCAGCTTCCCTGTTGTATTATTTGCCACATGTAAAGTGGATGTGTGTGATGCTTATGGGGTGTATCATAGATGTCGTGTGCTGCTCGATTGTGCAAGTCGGGCAAATTTCATTACGCAGCGCCTTGTAAGCAAACTTTCTCTGTCGAAGGCACATGCTTCTGTTCCAATTCAGGGGATAAATCAGATGGCCACCGTTACTGATTTGGGGGTTACTTCATTTAGGTTGAGACCTCGGGACAAACCTAATCCTAGTTTCGATATCGATGCTATTGTGGTTCCCAGAATCTGCGACAAGGCACCTTCAACGGACGTACAATCATATGTCTGGAATCATATCAAAGACCTTGCTTTAGCGGATGATACTTTTGGTCAGCCAGGGGACATTGATATTTTATTGGGTGCTGATATATATGCAATGGCATTGTTACCGGGACTTAGAAAGGGTAAGGATCAGGAACCTACTGCTATCAATACAGTGTTTGGTTGGGTAATCTTGGGTAGTGTACCAGCCCAATCGAATTTAGTGGTTGATTCCTTTTGTACGTCGGTCGATGTTTCTCTGGACAAAACTCTCAGACAATTTTGGGAATTGGAGCAAGTGCCTCAGTGCACATTAGCGAGTCCGGAAGATGCCCTGTGTGAGAAGATCTTCCAGGACACTCATTCACGTGACTCTAATGGTAGATATGTCGTGGGCCTGCCATTTCGTGATGGGATGCCAGATCTGGGTGAGTCACATTCCATGGCATTGAGACGGCTTCATGCTCTAGAGAGACGATTGTCCAAAGAGTCAGATATCCGTAGAAAGTATGTGGCTTTCATGCGTGAGTATCTGAGCGATGGGCACATGTCTCCTGTGTCGTGTAAGGTATCACATCCTAGTGCCGTCTACTACATCCCTCATCATTGTATCTTGAAACCCGAAAGTACCACTACAAAGTTACGGGTGGTGTTCGACGCCAGTGCTAAGACCTCAAATGGCGTCTCGCTCAACAACACCCTATTGGTTGGACCCAAGTTGCAGCAGGATATTGTGACAGTCCTGTTGAATTTTCGGGCTCATCGAGTCGCCTTTACTGCAGACATTAAGCAAATGTTTCTGCAAGTATTGGTGGCAGAGGAGCATAGGGACTTCCAGCGCATTCTTTGGCGGTTTTCCAATTCTGAGCCAGTGCAAGAGTTCAGACTCAATACAGTGTCCTTTGGTGTTGCTTCTAGCCCCTATCTTGCCATTAGGACCCTCTTACAGGTGGCAACAGATTTAGGTGGTAAATATCCTCTTGCAGCAGACGTCATAAGGTCTGACACGTACGTGGATGACATAGTAACTAGTGTGCCAGATTCCAATTCTGCAATTGAAGTGAAATCTCAACTGATAGGAATGCTCGGAGAGGCTGGATTTGAGTTGCGAAAATGGGCAAGCAATGATCCCGAATTTCTTGCGTCTCTCCCCAGTAGTCATCAGCAATCTCTGTGTTTCGACTCTGATGACTTAGTGTCTGTCAAGATTTTAGGACTACAGTGGTGTCCAATGACTGACTGCTTCTCGTACAAGGTACATCCAATTGAACGCAAATGCACCAAGCGTAACATACTGTCAGAGCTTGCTAGAATCTTTGATCCTTTGGGTTTCTTGTCTCCCCTCACCCTCTCTGCGAAGCAGCTGATGCAGTTCCTGTGGCAGCTAGGCATTTCGTGGGATGAAAAACCACCACTAGAAGTCGAATCCAGGTGGGACACATACAAATCGCAACTTTCTTGTTTGTCATCGTTGTCAATTCCGCGGTATGTGTCTGCTGAAGGTACTACTTCTTCTACATTGCATGGATTCTCGGATGCGTCTGAGCTTGGTTATAGGGCCGTAATTTATCTTCGTGTTGTATCCGCCAGCGGAGCCATAAAGATATCTCTCTTGTGTGCTAAGTCTCGTGTCTCCCCACTAAAAAAAGTATCAGTACCCCGATTGGAGCTTTGTGCAGCAGCCTTGTTAGCAGAGTTGATGGAGTTCGTTCAAGTTACATACCGAAAGACTATTTCTATTGATAATATATTTTGCTGGTCTGATTCCACAGTTGCCATTCAGTGGATTAAGTCATCTCCCCATCGATGGAAAACGTTTGTGGCCAATAGAGTGGCGCTCATACAAGAAAAGGTACCCCCTGGTTGCTGGTCACATGTTTCGGGGTTAATCAACCCTGCAGATTGTGCATCGCGCGGACTTACTCCTAATGAGCTTCTCAATCACCCGCTATGGTGGACGGGTCCGACTTTCTTGTCCGAACCATCCGATACATGGATTAGCGCAGAATCTTTAGGTGAAGAGTCCGATGTCATGATGTCGGAGCAAAGGCAAGTTGTGTGCATGACAAAGGTTGTTTCGTGTGATTGGCCGCTGAATTTGTTAGAAGGGTATTCTTCGCTGAGGAAAATTCAAGGTATCATTGCTTACAGTATGAGGTTTGTCAAAAATCTGAAATTACCCCGGAAGGACAGAATTTCGGGCGCATTGAGTGAGGCGGAGCTTTACACTGCACTGACTTTTCTTGTTAAAGCAGTACAAAGGTTGGCGTTTGAGAGGGAAATGCGTGACATTGAGCATGGTCGACCTTGTGTAAAGTCTATCCGTAGGCTGGCCCCATTTGTGGATAGGGATGGTGTTCTCAGGGTGGGCGGTAGACTTAGATGCTCGGACTTGTCGTTTGATGCAAAGCATCCCATGCTTCTGCCACGTTCACACTTGCTCACTGACTTGGTGATTCGTAGTGTCCATCAGAAACACTTACATCCTGGACCTCGTACCTTGCAGTATTTGTTGTCACAAAATTTTTGGATTCTTTCGGCCCGCCGGGCAATTAATAGTGTGCTTGGGCAATGTTATCGTTGTTTTCGTGTTCGCCCGGTAACTTTGACACCTGTAATGGGGGATCTTCCTCCAGTAAGAGTTTCTCAGCTGAAACCATTCTCTCACACTGGAATTGATTTTACCGGTCCATTTCTCGTTACCCAGGGAAGATATCGTGGTGTCAGAAGTGCGAAGGCATATGTGTGTATTTTTGTTTGCATGACCACAAAGGCTGTGCATATTGAATCGGTATCAGACCTCACCTCGGAGGCTTTTCTTGCTGCTTTTCGGCGCTTTGTGGCTCGAAGAGGTCGTTGTGACAATGTCTACAGTGACTGCGGCACTAATTTTGTCGGGGCCAACCGATTGTTGGTTTCATACGCACATCAGGTGACTGATTCCTTGTCAATTGAGTGGCATTGGAATCCCCCAGCAGCGCCGCACTTTGGAGGACTGTGGGAAGCAGGGGTTCGTTCCATTAAAACTCACTTGCGTCGTGTTGTTGGCACACAGGTTCTGACATTCGAGGAACTGACCACTGTTCTGGCACAGATTGAAGCAGTTCTTAATTCCCGACCGCTCTGTAGTCTTAGTACAGACCCCAATGACATGACATCGCTTTCCCCTGCGCACTTCTTGACCATGGAGCCTCTTTGTGCCCCACCTGACCCAGACGTGACTGATGTCAAACTTACCAGACTTTCTCGTTGGCAACTTGTTTCCAGAATGCATCAAGATTTTTGGAAACGCTGGAAAAGTGAATATTTGCACACCTTGCAGCAGCGCAATAAGTGGTCTACCCATCAAGAAGCTCCTTCGATTGGTACTCTCGTTGTCATCAAAGATGAGACAGTGTCTCCGCTTGTGTGGAAGTTAGGGCGCATATTGAAACTCTATCCGGGTCGTGATGGCGTTGCCCGTGTCGCTCAAGTACGAACAAGCACAAGTATTTTAGATCGTCCTATGACCAAGCTGTGCCCTTTACCTTCGCAGTAAACGGCCAGTACGCATCTCCCATTTGTATAGTTAGTTATAGTGTGTATCTACCGATTTAATTTAATGTTTGCATTTTTTAATCGGAAATAAGTAGTCCTTATTTGGTGGGCGGAATGTTGATGCAAGTTTGTATATATTTTTGAATTTGAAATTGCCGCCAGACATTTAGGGATTGCTGCTCGCCGTGGTTGGCACCACTGAGAGGAGGAGAGGGGGCAGATTTTGTGACAGCCTCTCTCTCTCTCTCTCGCGACGTAAACCAGCGTCACTGCGTCAGAATCAGTCGTCCTGAAAACTGCTAGTACTTCAGACTAGGGATGTGCTCCAGATTTTCTGGTCTAATTTTCTTGTTACATAATTTTTTGCCTCATTTGGGGTGAAGATAGTCGCCCGACCTCCAAAGAAGACTCTAAAACCCACGTGAAGATACAGTCCATTACACAGGTGAGTGCATCTCTTATTTGTCTGGTATAATTTAAAATCTAACTTTATTGTAAACAATTCCTCTTTATTATTTCGTAATATCTTGCAACAACATGATGTCTTTCTTACAAAAAACATATTTAGCGTTAAAAACAGTTCTATGAAAATTTGCTACCATAACGCACTTGCTGCGTCCAGCCTTATTTAAATGTGCTGGCTTAAGTTGGGGCTTCGGAAGTAAGTATATTTTTCATTAAATTTTGTGATTTTATAAATGCTGCTAAATTTAGTATCAGGACAGCATATAAAACCGACAACAACTTGAGCAAATACATAAAAAACAATAAGGTTTAAAACACGCATTCGCGAACATAAAAGAAACTTTGAACATAATAAATTTGATTCAAATTATGCAAGTCATTTATTGAATGATAATCATCAATTTAATGATGATTTCGACATCCTCAAATTCGGTACAGAAGGTTTTCAATTAAATTAATGTGAAACGGTAGAAATTAACAAACAAAAAAATACTGGAAATTTACTAAGTGCTCAAATTGCACAAAGTAGTAATTCAGCGGAGAGAGTTTGCTGATGTCACTATGTAATAAAAACAGGTAGTGGAGGATCGAACCTATTTACCTGAAGAGACAGAGAATTGCATTCAACACGGAGTAGGTATTAAGTTTAAAATCCGCTTTCATTCTGTATTTGATAAAGCTAAGCACTTCAGCGAAACTGCAACAGTTATACATATAGATACATTCTATAAAATAGTGTAAATCAATTTGTTCATTTACCTAAAAAGATTAGTAAGTATAGAATGCAAAATTGATATAAAGCTAAATGGTAAACATCATAAACAAGTTGAAATCATCAGGTAGGTACCTTGGGAGTAATGGGGATGATTGTAAATGGAACAAATAACTGAGAAAGAGGAACTATTATAGCAAAGCAAGCATTCAGTAGGCAAAGTACTGTTCTCACTAATAAATATCTTAACTTGGACTTTATATTATTAAACATTCACCAAGTTATATGTATCTGTTATAAATAGTAATAGTAATAGTGGTATTTATAATAACCAGAGGCAGAAAGCTGAACTGACTAAGCAGAACATGAATAGAATATAATCTTTTACTGGACATTGAGAAAGATGAAAAAAATATGGGGCATAGAAAGACGAAAAAATGTACTAGAAGAGGTGAGAGAAGAAATACGGGTAAGGTTTTCAAAATATGCTTCCTAAGACATAATATGTAAGGAAGAAGACAAAATATTGGGGACATATTCTGCGATAACAACTGTATTTATAGTATTGGAAGGCACATACCTGGAATAAAAGTGTTAAATAGATACCTTGTAACAAACGTAAATTTAATAGACGCTTGTTATAATCCGAAGTAAAATAATGCAGTGGAGTATTCGTCAAGTTGAGATTCGGGAGGTCTTTTTTAAAAGTTGCGCGGCAGATAAACTAAAATAACAATGTTCTGAGTTGGGCATATTGCATAGGCTACACAACATACACCTCGAAACGTATTCCCCTTAGACCAGAAAGAACTTAGGACACGTAACACGAGATTTAACGCGTGTAGGCGAAGTGTGTCCGAATCGTATAGCAATTTTATGCTGTGGAGCCAAACAAAGCGAATGGTACCAGAGTTTTAAGTAGGTATATTTAGTGTTTTTTGCAATAAATTGTGAATATTTTGTATTAAGAACAATGGTTTATTGTGCCGCCTTCAATTGCAATAGCCACAGTGACAAAAAAGAGCCCGGTATTACTTTTCACAGGTAAGATATAAAATTAACCTAATTACTTTCAGAACGTTTCTTACATTTTTATGCTTTAATTGTTGAAATAGGAAAAAAAATGTTCCCACTTCACTTACTGTATTAGTGACACATTATTATTTTTTAAAATGCAAACAGAAAATATGTGATTTTCAATGTGAAATATTTAATTACATTTTCACTTTATCAAGTCCAGCCACGATATTCCATAGGCGTAGGTGTGCCCTTCAAAAGTTACGTTGTGGGAATAATGTTATGTTAGTTTATATACTTAATTAGTTATATTAAAGGAAAGAAAATGTTGCAGATATATAGAGGCATGAATACAGGTAGCTAAATGTTATTTAAAATAATACAGAAGTTACTGTTTAGTGATTTTCCATTTACATGTAAATCAGATTATATATATTATATAAACCAAGAATAACAAAAAAATGCTTTATACCTATGGTAAATCGTCTAAAGTTAATGAATGTGATGTAATTTTTCCCTCGAAAAAACTATTTGTCGAGACGTTGAAGAAAATTCGTTTCGGTAATTCTTCACTTTGATGTAGATGGTTAAATCGCAAAGAATCAATAAAACAAAACGTACATATGGTACATTCCTATGGAAAATTGTCTGAAAAAAAATTCACTAATAGAGAGGTATCGATGGTGAGACTTTGCAAAAAAATTTTCAAATGAGCGCGAACTAGGACCCCTAGAACCCCATACCCAGGGTCAGTTTCAATTTTTATATGTTTATATATATATATATATATATATATATATATATATATATATATATATATATATATATATATATATATATATATATATATATATGTATCCGTCTGGTAACTCAAAAAAATAATTAACCGATTTCGATGAAACTTGGCAAGTGCCTTTCTTTTATTAATGGCTTGGATGAGTTCGTTAGCCAGAAAAAGCGGACGGGGTTTTCCGGGAAAATTCTGAGTTTTCTTTCAAAAAAAATTTTTCTCCGAAAGTAACAAAGATGTTTTAATGAAATTTATTGTATATCGTCGTGGTGACTGCAATAAGTCGTATGTCAAAATAAATCATTTTTCATTTTATTGCATATTGGTAACCAAATCAACGAGATCTGTAGGCTGCAATTAGTCCTAAGTCATTCAGCAACGAAATAGAGCATTGAGCGCGCATGTGCAAGATGGCGAATGTCATATACTTCTAGGCTGGATACGGCAATAGGTTGTATGTCTATTGGAATTTGTTTAGTTAGTATTTGCTGGTGCTATTATAACTCTGGTGTGGTGTTCTTAGATTTTAAAACGGTAAGTACTATTTCCAGTACTATTGGGTATATTATTCTTTGTGTATTATACATTTTGTACAATATTATCTATAGAACAAAAGAGTTTATATCTCTTAACCTCACTTTCCTTTAACAAATTTGACATTTAACTGTTTTAACCAAGATTTTTAGAGTATTTGGAAATAATATTATTATGTTTTAGTCAAACCGGGCTTACTTGCTTTTTAGCTGTAGCAGTTCAAAATGTTTTTCAAATTTTTTTTTGACATACGTCTTTTTGCCGGATTCATCTTATGTTTGTAATTGACATGCGAGGTTTTGCAATTAGTTCAATTTTAGTAATGTCGCACTTGTTTTATTGTTTTCGTGAACTGTTTTTATATAAGTACCTACATAATATTTCTGTATACCATATCTTGACATACTTCGTTAGAATGAAAAATGTTAAGTAACATAATTATAGAGGTTTTTCTTCTGAGTTTAGGAGCTGCCTTGATTACTTTATAACCATGCATTTTTGCAGTTAAAGTATTTTTTACATGTTATTAAAATCGTCTATTTTTTTATTTTAAATTTACTTTTTTTCATTTTCAGAAAAATGTTTGGGGCTAGCAGAAGCAGCTACATAGTGCAGCTAGTTAGGGACGTAAATAAAACTTCCACAATAGAAGGTAATAAAAGTTGTACAAACATTTCAACAGTGGAGAATGAAACTGAAAAAGTCCATAATGACGTCAACGAACCACAATGTAGTTTTGCACCTGCCAATGTAAATGAGAAAAAAGATGTATTAATTTCTGATGGCGAAGAGAGTAGTCCAGACGAAGCTTTCAGTTCCGGTTCAGGGGAGCTGTACGAACCATCAGAAGGGGAAAAGGAGATCAGCCAAGAGGAAGAGGAGCCGGTTTACTCAAGCAATGCTGAAGAGACTGCCGGTCTTAAAAAAAGGCGCAAGAGGCAAATAAACAGAAAAGAATGGAAAAGACAAAAAAATGCTGAGCTTCGACTTCAAGGAAAGGATTATGTTGGATTTACAAAAAATGAGGAGGGCCGATACCAACAAACTAAACAAAAAAAGGAACGATCTATCCTTCCAAGATGTAATGGCCATCAAACGAAACGTACTCTCAAAGGTGGTCCTAGGCAAAATTTTGATTGTGCTACTATCACTGAAGCAATGCGCCATTTAATTTTTTCATCATTTTGGAAGTTGTCATCATGGGAAGCCAAAAAAGTTTTTGTTGCCGGATGCGTTGTACAAACGCATCCAAAGTATCGAAGAAGCAACGTAGATGCTGATGATTCACGGAAAAATGTATCATTTAAATATTACCTAGTTATCAATGAAGGCCTTAATAACAAAGTAAAAAAATGTGTTTGCAAAAAAATGTTCCTGAACACACTTTGTATTGGAGAAAAGGCAATGCGCTTATGGACTTTGGATGGCGATAAAGGCGATAAATTTCCAGTGGAAGATACAGCAGGTCCTGTAGAAATTGGATTAACCAGTGATAAAAAATCTGCTGCTTTAAAAAATGTTGAAGAATTTTTAAATTCATTGCCAAAGATGGAATCGCACTACTGCCGATCATCATCAAATAAACTGTACCTTGAAGCAACCTGGTACAGTTTTAGAGATATGCATAGATATTACTCTGAGAAGTGTCGTAATGAAAATAAACCTTCAATATCTTGGAAAACTTTTCTGAAAGTAATTAGAAACATGAATCTTGATATTTATGCTCCCAAAAAAGACCAGTGTAATACCTGTATTATGTACAAGCAAGGTACCATTGGTGACGAAGTTTTCCAGGCGCATACTAAAAAGAAAAATGACGCACGGTCCGAAAAGGAGAGAGACAAAATTTCCGCCATAAACTGTCCTGAAATACAAAGTTATACAGTTGATTTGCAAGCTGTTTTATTAGCCCCTCGTCTAAACGCGACAGCTAATTATTACAAAACCAAATTAAAAGTGCATAATTTAACATACTATAATTTGTCTACAAAAGATGTCATGTGTTATGTATGGCACGAGGCAAACGGAGGACTTGAAAGTGACGTATTTGCATCAATTGCAACAATTTTTTTTCTAAAAGAAATTGAGAACAAAAAACCGCAAAAAATTATAATTTGGAGCGATGGTTGTGGCTATCAAAATCGCAACGTAAAACTTTCAAATGCACTGGTTGAGCTAAGTGTCAAACATAATGTCATAATTGAACATAAATACTTGGAGGTTGGACACACACAACTGGAGGTAGACTCCATTCATTCTTCCATAGAGAAAAAATTGCGTAAAAGAAGGGAAGTTTATGTTCCAGCAGATTATCTAAATATTATTCACTCTGCAAGGCAAAATCCTAAGCCTTACGGGACAGTCTACCTTCAGTACAGTGATTTTCTGAAATTTGAACCTGTTTTTTATGGTAGTATTCGACCGGGAAATAAAGTTGGAGATCCCTGTGTCAATGATGTCGTCGCTTACCAGTACACTCCAGAAGGGGTGATAAATTACAAAACTGATTTTGTTAATGAATGGACATTGTTACCAACCCGCCCAAAACGAGTTGATAATAATTTGGCTGATCATTCCAATCTGTATGAAGAACCTTGCCCATTAGAAGAAACAAAATTTAAACATTTACAGGAACTAGCAAAATTACTTCCTCTAGATTATCGTAACTTTTATAATTCCTTAACTTACAAATAACTTCAGTTCTCCATGTTTACCATAAAATGCAATTAGACAAATGTCACTAAATGACACCAAATAAAGTAGCAATAAGTTGTATGTCAAATTTAATTAATAAATATGTTGAATTACAATTTTGTAGCTTTACTGTAGATATACACTCCTTATTAAATTTCCATTAACTTCTGATTAAAAATTTATGATGACCGTAATTTAAAAAAAAAAGTTTTTTGTCTCTCCTGAAAAGTACCAGTTCAATCACATACAGCCTATTGCGGTCACCACGACGATATGTTGCTTCGGAAGAGATCTTACTACGTACCAAAATTCAACTTTCTAAGTTTATAGAAAATTGAGTTATTCAAATTTTTTTTGAAAAACATTTTTTTCTTCAAAAATTATAAACTTATTTTAATGAAATTTGGTGGTCATCTTGCCTTAGGAAAGACCTTACTACATACCAAAATTAAACTCTCTAAGTTTATGATAATTGAGTTATACAAATTTGAAGCATTTAATAAAAATTCTCTACCATAACGCACTTGCTGCGTCCCGAGATTTTTTTAAGTATAAAAAAATTAGGAAATGTAAAATTCTTAAAAAAACATCTGTATTCTCATTTCATATAATACAGATGCATACTGTTTTATTTAATTTTTTATTATATATTTTGTAATCTATATATCCATGGTTTCTGAATGTACTATTTGTCTTAAATTCCTTTGGTTAATATCAGTATTTTATTAATGCACGTTTTAGTGAATTTTTATTAAAAACAATTCACTTAGTGGAGAGGTATCAATGGTGAGACTTGCAAACTTTTTTTTCAAATGAGCGCGATTGAGGACCCCTAGAACCCATATCCGGGGTCAGATTCAATTTTTATATGTTTATATATATATATATATATATATATATATATATATATATATATATATATATATATATATATATATATATATATATATATATATATATATATATATATATATATATATATATATATATATATATATATATATATATATATATATATATACATATATATGTATGTATGTATTCAACCCATAACTCAAAAAATATTAAACCGATTTCGATGAAACTCGGCAAGTGCCTTTCTTTTATTAATGGCTTGGATGAGTTCGTTAGCCAGAAGAATCTGACAAGGTTTTCCTGGAATATTTTGAATTTTCTTTCGAAAAAAAAATTTTTCTACGAGAATTACAAAGCTATTTTAATAAAATTTGGTGGATATATTGCCCTGAGAAAGACCTTACTACATACCAAAATTAAACTTTCTACGTTTATATAAAATTGAGTTTTCCAAATTTTCAGTTTTCTTTCGAAATAATTTTTTTTCTCAAAAAATTACAAGGTGATTTTAATGACACTTGGTGGATATGTTG
Organism: Tillus elongatus; assembly: GCA_964006375.1. NCBI lineage: Eukaryota > Metazoa > Arthropoda > Insecta > Coleoptera > Cleridae > Tillus > Tillus elongatus. The sequence continues at coordinate 148,371,633 of OZ023264.1, read as the reverse complement.
CCCTAGAAGAGACTACATACCAAGATTCAACTTTCTAAGTTCATTGAAAATTGAGTTATCAAAGTTTGAAGAATTTAATAAAAATTCACTACCATAACGCACTTGCTGCGTCCCGAATTTTTATAGGTTGATTCCGGCATAATTTTATCATTATTATTTCATGTATACTAAATCAAGAGGCACTTAAAAGAACAGTGAAAATCACTATTCTGTGTGCTGCACCCATTGACTAATCCAAGGTTACGCCACTGGTCGAGAGAGTTTGGTACCAAATTGCTTCACTTCCGCCGGTCTTGTTACGTGTCCTAAGTTCTCTCTGGTCTAAGGTATTCCCTATGACATTATAGAGAGGAGACAAGTATATTTATATCAATGACATTTAATATGTCATTGATTTTTATAGTACACAGAATAATGTTATGCAAAATGGAACGTCGGCCATTTTTTGGGACGTAAACAGTTTCGGGTGCCACGTAAATAACTCGTGTTTTTTAGTGAATTGTGAATTAAACGTTCTAATATTTAAATCAAAATAAAATGGATGTGTGTGCGGCGTATGGTTGCAAGAATCAAAATTGCAAGTTAGATCCGGGAATTGCATTTCACAGGTAAGTTCATTCATTGCCTCTTGGGACACGTTGAATTATTTACCGCATATTTTTCGATTTAGGTAACTAACTACCATGTGTTTTCACTATATAGTTGCAATAAGTATACATCAAGGAATTACGTTGATGCGTATTCTCTACTGTTTTTTAGACAGATCGTAGAGCATGTATTACATCATAGAGAAAAAGTTATCTTTAAGCACTTTATAAGGTTGTTTAGGTACATGATTATTTATCTATTTTTTATTTTCTATCCATAACTATGTAAAGATTGGGAACTGTGATGAGCATTGATTAGTATAATTTGGAGAACCCCATTCATTATAATATAGTTTTCAGACCGGACGATTGTTTTCTTAGTGTCATTGGAGGGATAATTAAACAGTTTATTCACAGCGCTACAATACTCTTTGTAATGATAAGCGCAGAATTGACTTTTTGGAGTTTCAGATAATTTTTATTTTTTAAAAATTTGCATTTAGAGAGGTATCGATGGTGAGACTGCAAAACTTTTTGAAATGAGCGCGAATTTGGGCTCCTAGAACACGAAACCAAGGTTCGTTTGAATTTTTATTTGTTATATATATATATATATATATATATATATATATATATATATATATATATATATATATATATATATATATATATATATATATATATAAAGGCATAGGGTTGAACACACTGAGAGCTCACAGACGATCTCCGGCCAGATTTGGGGAGTAGGCAGATTGAGGCCCCGTAATCGAGCTACAACAACCCAACCCACCTTTGTCCACCGCTCTAAGGAGTAGGCAGATTGAGGCCTATATATATATATATATATATATATATATATATATATATATATATATATATATATATATATATATATATATATATATATATATATATATATATATATATATATATATATATATATATATATATATATATATATATATATAAACGCACAAAAAATAGTTGTAATAATATAATCAGTTTATGTACGTTGATATCTTCGTTATATGGAACTAGCTTCTATTGTTGTTATTGTTAATTCGTTATTTTATTATTGTGATTGGTTATTTTGAGATACATTATTACTTAAACTAAACTTTAAATATTTAATAAGCAAAAATAAAGTTAAGAGAGAATCACAATTAAATAGTTTATCTGTTAGTGACATCTCTGTATCTTACCGTAATTTTAGATAGATTCCGTTAATTGGTGTCTAATTACCTTCTATATGTTTATCAGTCCGAGTGTGAGAAAATTTGATGGCTATTCTTGTTGACAGCCGGATGTTAATAGAAATAAGATTGTACTGTCCGGATGAACAGCAAAAAAATCTAGTACAATAAAACTTTATTAGATTACTGTTAATTATAACTTAGCCATTACCACAATGTACAACGCAAGAAGGCGATTGAACTTGCAAACAAAAAAGAGGAATTTTGAAAACGCAAATTCAAACCAATCTGTTACGTTCTACGGGGTTCTGGATTTGTTGACTAACAAAACACAGATTTTCAAAATACTAATTTATTATAACGAACTATTTTCTAACACCACTATCAACTAAAATATTTCTCTCTATTACTAAATGCCCATAGAACTATATTCCACTATCCACCTTCTATGATCGCTTCTTATACACTAACACTTACTGCTGACTCGCGTAATACTCTATGACCATTTATTCTGCAGCACACTACCAGTGTTGTTCCTAGGGAATTTATATTTGTGCAATCAAATGTCCAAGTTATGTGCAATATTGGCGCCAAATGTGCAATTTTAAAATTTGGAGTAAAAAATAAGATTTTGATCGATGTAATAACATTTATTCAACTACAGCTTGTAAATGCACAGTTTAAGATTTAAGAAATAAGGCATTTTAACCCCGCCCAGTTAAACTTATCTAATTTTTTTTGAAAGATTGCACTTCACCTATAAACCACATAAGTAATACTGCAGCTCTTTAATAAGTCAATATTTGGTTTGCTTTACTATAAACTTATTACTTAATAAGCAATTTCTGATTATATATAAATTAATAGATACTTCATAGATAGATACTTACTTCATTTTAAAAATAAAAAGTATCTATAAAAACCTGTCTATGATTTCAAGATTGAAAAAATGAAACAGGAAGCTTAAACTATAGTATTAAAAATGTTTCTGTATTCTGTAAGACGAAACACACATGACAATCTAAATGCAATAAATATTAAAACCAAAATGACGATTACACATGACATAATGATTCCCTTCTTTTTCTTTACCAATTAATTTTTATCTGTGTTGTCACGGATTGCTAATCGTAGATTCTGTGGTAGATAGATAATTCTACTAGGATTTTCTCCACAAAATATCTAGTCCTAATAAGCACACTTGGAGAACCAAGATCACCACTAACAAAGTTAGCATCATCAGAGGATGAAAAATAACTCATTTCTACTACAACACCATCTACTTATATTGATTCTTAGGTAAAGAACGAAATCCAGTCCAACTTTAATAGGTGATAAATAATAATAAACAATTTATTTTGTCCACGCGTATCTTCAATCATGTTAAGTCTATAAATATGCAATGTTTGGTAAAGATGTGCAATTGTGCAAAATGAACATCAAATGTGCAGAAAATTGCACAATTGTGCAATCTGAACAACACTGACACTAACTCAATACCCAACTAATTTCCTCTGTGGGCCGCTCGCTTATTTATACTGTCGATAGAGATTCTAGACCTTCTACACTGTTCTACACTTGTCACTTCTGTTCCCTTCTAGAAATATCACTCCATACTGTTCGCTGTCACCAACACACTTTACCATCGGCCTCTGACCATAGAAGTAACAAAGTCCAAAACTGAATTCTCATAGACGGTTATGATAAATCATAAAGATCCATAGAGCAATCCTAACTTGCGTATGAAATATCCAGGTTCACGCAGGCTCAGCGTAGAGTACGAGGTCATAGATCATAGATAATCTTATTTTCTCTGCGAGTGGTAAATATGAAAGAACAGGAGCAACGAGCACAGTATTTAGTAATAGTATTTTATTTGCACATCTTAGAGTTTGGCAGATAATGATAGTGGCAGGAACAAGATACAATATAATAATATAATATATAATAGTGGATAAGCAGTAATAGCGTGCAATTGATAAGCGTTGGAATATTAGTTGCATGGTTTTGTGTTATGATATACTGCACTGTGAAATGCAAAAGCTTTTTTAATTCTAAAAGTACCATTTAGGATAATAGGTAAGTATGTATTTTCCTTTTTGTGCCAGTTCTAACGATGTTCGATTGATAAAAGAATTAATGTGTGTAAAGTCTCTGTTACCCTGTTGAAAGTGGTGTAATTATTAGTGTTTGAATGTACAATGAAAATTTTAAGTTTGTGGCAGACAACTGTTCTTACCAGTAAACTGTTTATAATATTGTCAAGTTAGGCGATCCTTAAGTTATGCAGTAGGTGATTACCTGCCATTTTTGTCTAGACGATTTCTTTGTATCTCTAAATCACAATTATTTCCTAGTTACGCTGTACAGGACCATTCCCTGTATTTATTATTGCATTCTGTCGCCTATGTTTTGCAATATTTTATGTATAACTGACATGCCAGATGTACATGATTATAAATTGATGGCAAATAGATTACTAGTATTCTGTTTTTTTTTTTTTAGGTGTAACCAGCTTTAATTTACAAGAAGTTTTGAGTGTGACTATCATGGGCGGTGGGAGAAAATTAAAATATAAAGATGTAGTAGCAGGTGGACGAGTGAATAAGAGAAAGAAAGTGTTTAAAGCAAAACATAATAAAAAAATACATTTTGAAAACAAGGAAGAAAAGAAAAAGTATTATCGAAAGAGGAAGTTTCAGAATGCAGATGATACAGTTCAGAGTAAAAAAGTTATAAAATTGAAAACCTCTAAACCAGAAAGTGAAAGTGAAAGCGAAGAACAAGACTACTTAACCGTGTTACGGAAACTTCTAAAGCCTGATACTGCTGACAAAAAATCTGCAGCAATTGACACTGACGATAGTACGGAAAGTGAAAATGAAGATGCGACTGAAGACAATCGTTTATGTTTATCAGATGTAAATAGTTTTGTTGCAAATGATGTTTCTGGTGATAGTAAAGACGTTGATAGCGATGATGAAAACATAAGCAATGCCAGTGATTGTGAGAGCAGTGGGAATGAAGAAACTGTATCAGATGAAGATGTTGCTAATGATAAAACTGATGAAGATGAATTAGCTGACCCCTTTACAAAACATTTACACTATGAATTACATCCGAATTTGTTGAACTCCCTGCAATCTGATTCAGTTTCTGTTGATACATTCACAGAAAATTGGCGTAACTTAGGGAGCTTGGATATAAAGATCCCCAGATGTGATATTCCAGAAGTATCAAGTAGCACTAAGTGTATTCTTGAAGAAAGGAAAATATTTGCACAACCTGGGAAAGTTCCCACTGTACCTAAAAACTCTTTGAATACTTGGAAGCAAGCTATTAAACCTCAGATATTTGATCACCTTTTTAAAGCTAATAAAGCAATAACTGATGACGAGAATATATTTACAGATTTCCAGAGTGAATTGTTTGCAATCATTAATAACTATCAGGATCTGTATTATCCTTACAGAACCTTTACCAACGCTGAGGAGATTCGGTTTGTTTATTGCTTACATGCTATGAATCATATTTTAAAAACTAGAAGTAAAATAATACACCATAATACCAAAATATCAGATGAGTGTGATGTACCTGAAGAATTCAGAGATCAAGGATTTGTAAGGCCCAAAGTGAGTAAAGCTAAAAATTTGTTTTTTTATAGTCTGTGATATTAACTTATTAATTATTATACAAATTAGGCAGTATTGCCTTGTTGCTACAGTGTTTTCTCTAAGCAGTTTCTTCATTTGTGTGCCAGATTTTCCAGAAGTTTTCATCTTTGTCCATTACTTCCTTTTTTCCAAGCATGTGCTCCTCAAATAATGTCATAAAAGTATAATGTTGGATTACAACAATAAATTTTACGGTAAAGCTCAAAATATCTTGAGCTGTATCTTATAAAATTATTTTATCAATCACAGGATGGCCCATAAGTCGGTGGTGATACAAAATTGCTTTTCTTTCATGGAACACACTGTATATTGTATTTTTGCATTTTCCATCGAAATATAAAATTTCGGATTTGCGATTTAAAACATATTGGCAAGATTTAGGCAAAGAACCTGAAAGAAATACGGGTTATGTAGAGAAAATGTAGCAAACCCTTAAGTTTTAGCTTCAACCACCATTGTCTTACATTTGACTAAAATATTTCCAGAAAATTAATTTCAAATAGACCCTTTCTCTGATGCTTTGGCACTGTAGTTTTAGTCATAGAGTTTATCGTTTAATGGTCTACATTTTTAGAGAATTTTTGTATGGTAACACTCAATATATCCGTTATTATACAAGATACGAGATAAAGTTGTATATGTTAATTATATAGTCTTGAGCTGCATCTTATAAAATTATTTTTACAATCAGAGAATGGCCCATAAGTCGTTGGTGATACAAATTTTCTTGTTTAGGGAATTTTCATTAAGAAAATTCACTAATAAAGAGGTATCGATGGTGAGACTTCCGGAACATTTCTTAAAATGAACGTGAACTAGGGCTCCTGGAACCCATTTCCATGGTCAGTTAAAAAGTTTATATATATTAATGTATCCAACCGATAACAAAAAAAATACTTCACTGATTTGGACCAAATTTGGGAATTACCCTTATTTTGTGAATGGCTTGGATGAGTTCGTTCATCAGATCTTAACGCCTAATTTTTCTTAACAAAAACTTAAAAAATATTTTATAAAACCAATATCTCTCAAATTGTCTAAGTGATTGAAACGAATATTTACAACGTAAAAGAACATTGACAGACGTGGTGTACCAGTTTTAAAGTCTTTTGATCAAAGAAAAATAAAGTTATTCGAAATTCTTCACTTCAGATTCTGTAATGCAATATCTACAATGTTGAACAAAGACAGATGACGTTACCTGTACTGCTATGCTATTTACATAAGTGGTAGATAAAAATCTAAACAATGGAAGTTACAATCATTGCAAGATGTCAGAATGTAGAACAATATAAAATGTACAACAGGCACGCCATCTCGGTGTGGAACCAGGTAGTATGTCGTCACGACAGCTCCAGTTAACACAAAATGTAATAGATAGAGATTCTGTACAACAAACTAACAATTTTGTAGATTGTCCGCCCTGGTCCATTTCTTTCCTAATACTGGGACAATCTTTTCGTCCAAAAGCCGTAATTTTAGCATGCGACTGCAAACAGCTTGTTAGCTGGTTGACATTAGACGACACCGCTGATTTTCAACAGAAGCGAGTTGCTTGTAAGCTTAACAAGTGCATTATTTCTACGCTTCGTCGCTTGCACTTGTTATTTAGCATTGTTGACATTTTACAACTGATTTTTAAGTAACCTAAACATATTTAAAACATGGATATAAATATTTAAAATAAATATTGGACGATGGTTGTGAAAATTGTGAGTTAATGACTTAAAACAATACAATTTTGCGTAAAATAGAAAATCAGTATATCAGTAAATCATATTCTAAGAGCAGTGTTAACACTCGGTTTTTAATGTTTCTTAATTGAGCAACGAAAACAGGTCTCCATAGACATTATTATTATTGTATAACCGGGGGAAATAACTAATGCATTATGTAGTAATAGTAACAGTATTGGCATTTTTATAGTTTGTCTCGGTGCAGAAGACAATATTTGTTAGGTTCGTTGTGTTAAAATTAGTACCACAGGCGTCAATGTTCTTTGCAAGTATCAAAACCTGCTTACAAAATGTATTGATAGATAAGTTACTAGATCTATCATTTTTATGATCGATGATTTGGCAGGTTAGTTAATATATTTTTTTAATAAATAGCACTTTAAAGCGTATTTCTGTATTTCTCATATTGTGTGTTTCAAACACGTACAGTCTCTCGCTTAAAATTAGACATACCTACGTTTGTTAACCGCCCAAGTCTATCGAGCTTAATTTACAAGCTGCTTGCATGCGGTCAACCGGATTTCAGTGTAGTTTTTGACAAAAGCTAGGTTCATACACTCGCGAATTGCGAAATCGCCGCGCAACGTATTCCTATTGGTTTATTTTAAATAATACCATAGGATTGTTGTTTTTTATTACATTTTATAAATATATTTTACTAATTTTTGTGCACATACAGTTAGACACGATTGAAATGTCTTCTCTATTTTTAAGTTTGTGTAGCCCCAATGTTAATTAAGGGCCCCACTTTATTATACTTACTTAGCTTGTGCTTATATATGTAATATAAAAATAAATAATGTGATAATAGCAAGTGATTTTATTTACTTTAGTGCTGTATTCGATATCTGAAAAAGACATTATAGGCGACGAAATGGGATGTAATTTTAGTAAATTTACAGTTTACTGCACGGAGGCTTTTTATAATTTTTTCTTCAGAAACATGCTGAGAACCCTCCTTGGATGCACAAGCCATAAGGTAAATTTGTTGCAAACAACCCCCAAGAATAAATAGGGGTGCTGGGCGGGGAGGAATTATGAGCGAAAAATGCTAAAAAAACCATATAGTCGGACTTTGAAAAGATGCGTTTTTCACATTTTGCAGCAATGCCTCCCTTAAACCCTGTCTAATCCGCACAACATCCATAATCGCCCAGGTCCAGTAACTTTCTTGGGGGTTGCTCCCAAGAACTTCTTGTGCTTTATGCTTTGAAGGTAGTTGTATGCATGCACAAGGGGAAGACGAACCCCCTGTGTTTATGGGTGAGGGGGCAGAAACCCACTTCGTCCTGGGTGTTCATGGTCATTCTAATCACGCTAAAATTTGACCAGCTGAAAATTGGGAGTCTGAAATTCCGTCATCTTAATGACTCAAGCCTTCTCAAGCGATTAAAGCGAACAGCAAGTTTGTATCTGTGAACATGACTGAAGCTATAGCCTGCGAATCAGATGGTGTACTTTTTCAGGTGTGAAAACTGACCACCAAGTTTGAGCGACAGAAAAAAATATTTTCTGTGGACTCAGAAGGCCAGAATTCTGATATTTTAATAACTTGAGCCTTATAAAGCGACTGGAATGAATCAGAAGGTCGTATCTGTCACAAAAATCGACCGATGGTCCTTCGAATCGCGCTGAGCGGCTGAATTTTGTTTTCCACTTTATTCGAGAGTCCTAAATTCCCCCATCTTACAAGCCACTTGAAGCGATTAAAGCCCACTACAAGTTCGTATCTGCCACACAACTTCAGTTATAGCCCTTTGAAGAAATGGTGTACCTTTTTCAGTAGACATAAGAGTCTAAACATCTGATTAAAGTGCAGCGCAGGTTCGTAAGTCAAGTTATGGCCCTTCGAATCAGGTGGTGTGCATTTTTCAACTGATGTGTGAGAAGCTGAGATAAATATTTTCAGTAGATCCTGGAATTTAAAATACTGTTGTCTAAATAATTCAAGTCTCCTAAAGCGAATGAAGCAAACTGAAAGTTCATATCTGTTATATAATTCGAGCTATTGCCATTCATTTTATACACATGTAGACAAATTGTTTATTAATTGATGTTGTAGTATTTGATTATTTTGTAACAACTTTAGTTTGTCCTGGCTGTTTCTTGGTGTTAATTGCCGAGCGTTGTCAGAAAAGATTGTTAGCTGTGTACAATAAAGCATTATTGATTAATTAAATTGATTGTAGGTGTTAATCATCGTGCCATTTAAAGATGCAGCTTACAAGATTATCTCTATCTTTACTGATATATTTACTCTAAAAGATAAGGGGAATATTGTTAATAAGAAGAGATTTCTTGAAGAATATACAGGTAATGAGCTGGTTATGCCAAAAAAGAACCCGAAACCAGAAGATTACGAATTGCTTTTTACTGGTAATATTGGAGATGATTTTCGGATAGGAATAAAGGTTACCAGAAAAAGTATGAAGGTAATATTATTAGTAAAATAACAGAAATACATAGTTCACTTTGCAGATATCATATATGTAATACGTATTTTGGTAATAGAGTGAATTTATTTTTTCATAGTTGATTATTATATAGTTACATACTGTTAAATTAGAGTCACTCTATTCCAGCTGACAACTAACATGGACTCCAAGAAACTTTGCTCACTAGGATGTAACATGCATTTTATCATGTAGATGAATATATATATATATATATATATATATATATATATATATATATATATATATATATATATATATATATATATATATATATATGTGTGTGTGTGTGTGTATGTATGTATGTATCCAACCGATAACTCAAAAAATAATTAACCGATTTCGATGAAACTCGGCAAGTACCTTTCTTTTGTTAATGGTTTGGATGAGTTCGTTAGCCAGGAAAATCAGACAAGGTTTTCCGGAAAAATGTTGAGTTTTATTTCGAAAAAAATTTTTTCTCCGAAAATTACAAAGTTATTTTAATGAATTTTGATGTATATGTTGACTTACGAAAGACCTTTCTACCAAAATTCAGCTTTCTAAGTTTATAAAAATTGAGTTATTAAAATTTTGAGTTTTCTTTGGAAACAGTTTTTTTTTCTCCGAAAATTACAAAGGTATTTTAATGAAATTTGGTGAGTACGTTGCCTTAGGAAAGACCTTACTGCGTACCAAAATTCAACTTTCTAAGATTATAGAAAATTGAGTTATTCAAATTGGAAGCATTTAATAAAAATTCACTACCATAACGCACTTGCTTCCATCTAGCATTGTCCAATGAATTTTCGATAGTGGTGAGAGCTGAGAAATCCTCATTTGTTTCTGTTCTGAGGGCTTAGGAGCGTAGGGTAGTAAGAGATGTCCTTGCCTCGCTCAATGTGACTGGAATTGGCGGTTGTTCTTCATTTTCTTCCTCATCCTCATCCATCCAAATCCAACAGTTCAGCACCGGCTAAGGCACCGTGGACGCAGATGGCATTGTCAACTTGAACACAATCCTCAGACGTTAACTCTTCACAGGTATGTAGAAGCACCAGAGATCGTAACTGTTGTCGACTCTGATGACTGTTCTACGTTTTCGGTTTGATTAAACCCCCACTTTCTGAAGCAGTTATGAAGGTTAGTACGGTTGACATTCTTCCAGGCCTTATCAACCATGATTATAGTGGTGAAAACTTGTATGTTCACCTTCTCACATTTTTCAATTCTATCCAGCACAAGAGAAACAATTTGTGTACGGTAGAGACTTTTAAAATTTTGAATAATGCCTTGGTCTAATCGTTGCAATCTTAATGTTGTGCTGGGTGGAAAATTTTTTTTTACGTGGTCCAATGGTGGTGGGTATTTATGCACGATGCAGTTGTCTAGAAACAGAACTCTGTCGTTATCCATGATTTTTTTGTTTGACCAATAAGTTCTGGGCAGCGATTTTATTTCTTTGAAACAGCGTGGTTTCTCAGATTTTCCTATAATGAGCGATTTCAACTTTTGAGATCCGTCCATGTTACATACTAAAAGGATGGTTATTCTATGCTTCCTCAGTTTCCGTCCATGACACTTTTTGTCTTTGAACTTCAGGGTGCGATCAGGAAAACATTTATAAAAAAGCCCGGTTTCGTCTGTGTTTAATATGTTCCTTGGGCCATAGCCATTCAAAAGTTGATTTAGTTTGTCAATCCATTCGGAACAAATGGAAATGTCCATTCTGGCGCTCTCTCCGCAAATCTTTTAAAATCTGATGGTGTTTCGGCTTTTGAAATTTGAAAGCCACCCCTCACTGATTGTAAATCCTTTAATCCCGAGAGACTGAGCAAAACACTTGGCTTTTTTCTTCAACATGAAACCACCCATGGGAACGGTTTATCCTCTACATTGACGAATTCACTCAATCAAGCACTCCTCAAGATGGGGATATTCACCTTGACGTGACCTTTTTCTACCTGCACTTAAGGCAGTTCCTGTGACGCGATCTTTGTTTTTCAATGTCGATGGTAAGATGCCCGTTTTTTAAATTGTCTGTCCTCCACATTTTGAATCACACGCTTTTTTTTCACTTATGGAAAGACGTTTGTTCTTTCTTGAACTCATTTTGATACTTTGATTCAAAAAACACATCAACAAAATCAATACACTTTAACATTTAAAAGAAGACTGTGAAATCATACATGTGTATGTAGTGTAGATATGTATCTCATTTGTGTAGACAAACGACAGGTCTTGGCATGAAAACAATCACCAATTTCAAATTATAGAGAGTATGGAAGCTCCGACTTCAAATTATACAATGTCGGTGAGCAGGATTTCACTGCTACAAATTCAAATTACCGAGGAGACCAAATCACATAGATTTTTTCAATTTATCCTGTGACGCGATCTTTGTTTTTCAACGTCGATGGTAAGATGCCCGTTTTTTAAATTGTCCGTCCTCCACATTTTGAATTACACGCTTTTTTTCACTTATGGAAAGACGTTTGTTCTTTCTTGAACTCATTTTGATACTTTGATTCAAAAAACACATCAACAAAATCAATACACTTTAACATTTAAAAGAAGACTGTGAAATCATACATGTGTATGTAGTGTAGATATGTATCTCATTTGTGTAGACAAACGACAGGTCTGGGCATGAAAACAATCACCAATTTCAAATTATAGAGAGTATGGAAGCTCCGACTTCAAATTATACAATGTCGGTGAGCAGGATGTCACTGCTACAAATTCAAATTACTGAGGGGACCAAATCACATTGATTTTTTCAATTTATCGAGGGGACCGGGAAAAACTTCAAATTATCGAGAGATTCAAATTAACGGGTGTCAAATTATCGAGAGTCGACTGTATATCTTTTCAATTTAAGCAATGTTTTGTCAAATTGTTTTAATTGTGATGTCTTTTGTGGTTTCTATCGGATGATGGTATCCTTTTTATATTATTTGTTATTCTGTGCTGTTTTATTATAAATTTAGACCTGCCTTGTAAATTTTGAAAATAATATGTATTATTGTTGTTATACGCCTCCGTGGCCGTGCGGGAAAGTCGATTCAGACTTTCCAATACGGACTCGGGGGTCGACGGTTCGAGCCTCACCGGCGGCGGATGATTTTTCAAAATCACTGTCGTCGTTGAGATCGAGCTCAAGGTGGAGGGTAGGTTAGTTTAGATGAGCAAAAAGGGTCAGCAATGGCCTAATTGCCAGTAAGCATCTTACCTTTTGTTGTTATTTGATATATAGTGAGTAATATGGGGTCCAAGCCTGAACCTTGAGATTCTCTTGTTGATCGCTACCTTCTCCTGACACTCTTTCATTCCAACTCACAATCTGTGCTCATTTACTCCGATAACTGAGTATCAAGTGCTGCTGTGAGGTGAATATATTTTTAAAAAATCTGACAAGCATGATATAAACACATGCTTTGGAGATCATATAATGCTGCCCTAACACTAAATAAATAAACCTCAGAATAGTACTGTACGCACATCTTTTAGTTTGTGTACATACCATTTGCTTCTTGTATTTTTTAATGTTATTGTGTTTTTGCACTCCGAAATACGACTCATTTAAAAAAGAAAATTAACAGTGTTAGAGATGTGCTTTACTGGTGATGTATCTTTGGTCATCAACTATCGTCCTATATCTCTGCTCTGCATTTTTGCTAAGGTCCTTGAGATGGTCCTATACGAGGGTATCTACAACTCTGTGAGAACACTGATATCACCTTGTCAACATGAATTTGTGATGGGTAGGTCGACTGTCACAAGCCTGGCCGTTTTCACTCGGTGGGTCTCAGACAGGATTGATGCTGGGGTCAGATGATATCTAGACAGATTTCGTGAAGGCTTTTGACTGTGTTGATCACTCTGTCCTTTTGAAGAGGCTTGCATCAGTCCTTTTAAGGAGGCTTGCTTTGTATGGATTCAGCGAAACCATGTTATGTCTTTTTTGGGGATTATCTTAATAATCGTGTTCAATTTGTTAGCTATGTCGGCTTCAGATCCTCTGAACTCATTGCTACTTCAGGCGTTCCTCAGGGCTCTAATCTGGGGCCGCTATTGTTCTTATTATTTATCAATGATTTGGACAGTAGTTTAAGTGTGTTGAGACTTTTCTATGCAGATGACTTGAAGCTGATTATGAAGGTGACTTTCCAATTCATTGATTGTTGTTGCCCTTACTTGGTGAAACTTGTCCATACTGCATACAGACTTGGAGAATACTTCTCTGGCTTCACTGTTGGTTTTTGTAGGTGAAGGACGTATCCAGCGTGTGAGCTAACTGGAGCAAGTGGCCCTTCGAATTCTGGAAGTTCTAGGAAGTTCTAGCGAAACTATAGTCACAGAAGCATTGAAGAACATCCTAGAACTTCCAGAATTCGAAGGGCCACTTTCTCCAGTTAGCTCACACGCTGGCTACGTCCTTCACCTACAAAAACCAACAGTGAAGCCAGAGAAGTATTCTCCAAGCCTGTATGCAGTATGAAGGTGACATCGCTGGATGTTTGCGTTAGATTGCAGGAAGATCTAAACTTGCTCTGTGAGTTGTGCTTCCAGAATGGATTGGAACTAAATGTGAGTAAATATAAGGTCATGACTTTCACACGTAATGGTTGCCCCATTCAGTTTGAGTATACTGTGGGTCAGTTGGTGGTCGATCGTGTGGAGACTGTGAAGGACTTGGGGCTTCACTTTGATAGGAAACTGTCGTTCGACATTCAGATCATTAGCATAGTAAACGAGTGTAACAGTTTGTTGGGATTTATAATACGGAACTGTGGGTCATTTACATGTATTGGTCCTCTCAAGGTTTTGTATTGTGCCTTTGGTCTTTCAAAATTGCGATATGCATCGCTTGTCTGTGGCCCATATTATGGTGTGCATATGAACTCACTAGAATCTGTTTAGAGAAGGTTTTTAAAATTTCTGTGGCTTAAGGAAACTGGACGTTATCTGGAGAGGGGGATCAATAATTCTGTTTTGCTGGGCACTTTGAATTCGTCAGTTTGTGTAAGCTGAGAAGAGTTGACGTTATCAAGTTTTTATATAAACTTATACACAATGTCATTGATTGTCCGAAATTATTGGCACAGGTTAATTTTCATGTTCCCAAGATGAGTGAACAGCACAATATGTCCTTCTATAATAATCAGGCTGGGGCTGTTGTTATGTTAAGATCTCCAATATATGTAATGTGTAAAACTTTCAATATCATTTGTTCACGTTGTGATATGTTTAGCGATAGTTTGTGTACATTGTTGCATAGAGCTATTGAAATGTTGTATTCATTGATTGTTGTTGCCCTTACTTGGTGAAACTAGTCCATACTACATACAGACTTGGAGACTACTTCTCTGGCTTCACTGTGGGTTTTCGTTTTTGTAGGTGAAGGACGTAGCCAGCGCGTAAGCTAACTGGAGCAAGTGGCCCTTATGAATTTTGGATGTTCTAGGATGTTCTTCAACGTTTCTGTGACTAGTTTCGCTGCTTGACAATTGAATTCAATTTTTATCTGTCAGAATGCTGTCAAGCAGCGAAACTAGTCACAGAAATGTTGAAGAACATCCAGAATTCACAAGGGCCACTTGCTCCAGTTAGCTTACACGCTGGCTACGTCCTTCACCTACAAAAACGAAAACCAACAGTGAAGCCAGAGAAGTAGTCTCCAAGTCTGTATGAAATGTTGTAGGTTAGCTGTTGTAGTTTTAGGTTTGTTTTTGGATTAGTATTTTGTTATTTTAGTGAATTTTCTTAAACAAAATTCACTAATGAGGAGATCCCGACTTTTGAATTTTGAAAAAATTTCTTCAAATGAGCGCTAATTAGGCCCCCCAGAACACATATCCGGGGTCAGTTTCAATTTTATATGTTTATATATATATATATATATATATATATATATATATATATATATATATATATATATATATATATATATATATATATGTATCACACCGATAACTCAAAAAATAATGGGCCGATTTTGATTAAATTTGGCGAATAAATTCCTTTTGCAAATGGCTTGGATAAGTTCGTTAGCCAGGAAAATCTGCCCAGGTTTTCCCGGAAAATTTTGTGTTTTCTTTCGAAAAAAAATTATATCTCCGGAATTAACAAAGTATGGGCAACCAAATTTGGTACACGGGTTTAAGTTCTTATACGTAAGTTACCCACCAAAATTTAGCCCTGTAGCTCAAAAGACAAAAAAGTTATGGGCAATTAAAAAAAAGGGGTTTTCCTTAAAACGTCAAAGTTGCGATTTAAAACGTCAAAATCGGCAACATTTAGGCAAATAACTTGAATCTAATACGGGCTATGGAAATCAAATGTCTCAAGAAGGATGTTTTACAAACCCTGAAGTCTTAGTTTCAACCGTCATTGTCCTTCATTTTACTAAAATGTTTCCAGAAAACTCATTTCAAATAGACTCATTCTCTGATGCTTGGCTTGAGCTACATCTTAAAAAAATATTTCTACAATCACAGGATGGCCCATAAGTCGGTGATACAAATTTTCTTTTTTTTTTTAATCAAACACGCCTTTGGTTATTGCATTTTTACATTTTCCATCGAAATATAATGCATGTTTGTAAGAAAAGAAATTCTGGATGCAGCAAGTGCGTTATGGTAGCGAATTTTGATCAAATGCTTCATATTTGAATAGCCCAATTTGCTATTTACCTATAAGGTTGACGAAGAAACGAGTTTTTCCGGGAACACTTTAAGTTTACTTTTGGAAATTTTTGTACATTTTCACACAATAAAGTTTTTATGAAACATCGCACATTGTTTTTACTATATAGGTTATACTAGTAACCAAAATTGATGCCTGCTTTCTTAAAAAGAAAACACACATATTTACAATAAAAACAGTTTTATGAAAATTCACTACCATAACGCACTTGCTGCGTCCAGAGTTTTTTTATTTTGTTATTGTTAATTTATGGTAATCTCACTCGCTAATTAGTTTGCAAGTGTCCTGTAATTGGTCCTGTACTTGGTTTGTTGGACACAATAAATTATTATTATTATTTACTTCTCTTATCTAATCAACATAGGCTGTAATAACTTTTTCTCTTACAGCTGTATGCAAACTTTTACTCGGCAGACATAATAATAGCATCACCACTTGGCCTTAGAACCATAATTGGTGCCGAAGGTGAACCGGGACGGGACTACGATTTTCTGGCTTCAATAGAACTATTAATCATGGACCAGACGGAAATGTTCCTTATGCAAAACTGGCACCATCTTCTACACATTTTCAAACACCTTCATCTGCAGCCCAAAGAAATGCATGGTGCTAATTTCCAACGAGTTCGAACTTGGTGTTTAGATGGCTGGTCCAAGTATTACAGACAGACGTTAATATTTTCTTCAGTGGTTTTGCCAGAATTTAATAATATCTTCAACAGACATTGTCATAATTATGCTGGGAAAGTCAAAGTTTCCAATGAGGTAAAGTATGGATCCATAACTCAAGTGTATGCGCAGGTTCCACATTACTTCCGTAGGTTTGAAGTGTCGAATTTTATCGAATCGCTTGACGGGAGGTTTGATTTTTTCTGCAGTCAAATCTTGCCGCAACTGAAAGAAGCTGCAAACAAGCAGACTCTTATTTATGTACCAAGTTATTATGATTATGTAACATTGAGGAATTATTTTAGAAAGGAAGATATTAGCTTCGTACAAATTTGTGAATACTCAAAGGTATTGTTTAATTTGATAATGTTTGGGAGATCTTATTTATTTCATTATTTATGTTTAAGGACAATAAAGTTGCAAGAGCCAGAGACATGTTTTACCATGGAGATGTACAATTTATGTTGTACACTGAACGATACCATGTCTATAATAGAACTAGAGTCAAGGGAATTCGTCATTTAGTATTCTATCAACTGCCAAGCTTCCCGGAGTTCTATTATGAAATGTGTAACCTAATGCTGGTAAGATGATTTTTTCCATTAAAAATTAGGTTAATGATATAGTCTGACTTTAGACACTAAATATAGATATAGAGAATATTTCTCTGGCTTCACAATTGTTCGTTTTTTTCTCTGTAACTTAGTGGCGTGCGGTCCATGGAAGCAAGGGAAGCATTGCTTCCCTTAAAATAATGACTACATACCTACTAAAAAATAATTTATATTAAACCGCAATATTTAAAATCTCCTTTTAGTCTAAGATCCGGCTGCTAAATTAGTACATTAATAATCTAGATTATCAAGATTTAATTTTTAAGTATTTTTACAACTAGGAGAAGCCACTTTTCATCAGGTGCCAATTAAAAATTACCCGCCAGTATTATTAATTAAAATATAATTAATTTACTTTTAGAGAAACAATTTGTTGACATCTTACGGAAATAAAACCTACACAACTTCACAACAGTGTATTTAAAATATCTGAAACGTCATAGTTGCTGCTGATTGCTTAACCGCTACCTCTACGCAGCCAGGTGTAAACAGGTATAATTTTATTAAAACTTTTCGTTCTTAACGTACACTCATTTCATTTATACCACATTAAAGCTCATTTTTTTCTGTAGTTAATGATATAAAGGTGCCTATATAAAAAAAACGCAAATCAAAGTTGCCTACCCTAAAAGATGCTAGGTATGAAAAATAAAGTGACAGAGAGTGATCGCGCGACGCTACTTGTTAGACAAGGATGCTCAATGCTAGCTGAACCCTATTTATTGGAGCATGCGCAATAGCTCAAAAAATACGTTCAGCTGGCATTGAGCATCCTTGTCTAACAAGTAGCGTCGCGCGATCACTCTCTGTCACTTTATTTTTCATACCTAGCATCTTTTAGGGTAAGAAACTTTGATTTGCGGTTTTTTTTATATAGGCACCTTTATATCATTAACTACAGAAAAAAATGAGCTTTAATGTGGTATAAATGAAATGAGTGTACGTTAAGAACGAAAAGTTTTAATAAAATTATACCTGTTTACACCTGGCTGCGTAGAGGTAGCGGTTAAGCAATCAGCAGCAACTATGACGTTTCAGATATTTTAAATACACTGTTGTGAAGTTGTGTAGGTTTTATTTCCGTAAGATGTTAACGAAATGTTTCTCTAAAAGTAAATTAACTATATTTTAATTAATAATACTGGCGGGTAATTTTTAATTGGCACCTGATGAAAAGTGACTTCTTCTAGTTGTAAAAATACTTAAAAATTAAATCTTGATAATCTAGATTATTAATGTACTAATTTAGCAGCCGGATCCCGTACTATTTGTATTTTAAATTATATATATTAAATTTCAAATTCTGAAACTAATTTAATTATTAAAATTTTTAATTCGCAAGCTCACACACATAATTATGTATTAGGCATCATACTGTACTTGTAGCCACAATAGACCTTAAGGTCGCGGTGGAGGGACCGATATGGCCCACTCACATACAAACCTTGTATATGCGCTCTTAGCGCAAGGACGTCGTCGCAGTAAATACGACCAGCATGAACCCGATACTACGGGTGGACGGGTGGATGCAATGCCTTCAGTTAAATACATGTAGTCAGCAGACCACTTGAGGAGAAACGCTCGCTCGCTCGACGTGTGTACGTGTATTTTTAGAACGTATTTTACCGGGAAGACCCGCGCTACACATAGAAAGAGAATGTCTCGCATTATTTCGCAGATATAAGCAGTCGACTAAGTAAAATACATTGGCATTTTATGAGTATTAATATGGCTACAAGTACATCAGCTTTTAACAGCGGCGACGGTGGGGGTGGGGATTTACAAACTTTACAAACAAGTGGTAATAATAACTGTGATTGTGTTGTGTGTTTTTTGATGACCAAAGGATTTTCAGCTTTACAGTTTGCTGAAAAACTTGCTATTATTAATAAAGGTAGGCCAAAACCTACTCTAAAAAACTTAAATACAAGAATTAAAACATGTATTCGACATTTCAACGCCGAAAAAACTTCTAAACAATATGAATGGTTAATGGGTTGTGAAATCAGGAATAAACTGTTTTGTTGGCCTTGTTTGTGACTGAAAAGGGGGTGTGGAATAAAAGTGGGTTTTCCGACTTGAATAATCTACATAAAGTAGTAAAAACACATGTTATGTCTAAAGCGCATTTACAGAGCATTTTAAAATTCAGTGTCTTTGGAAAAACGCGAATTGAACACGCCGTTGACAAGCAGATAGAAATTAGTCATCGCCAACACAATGAATTGGTTGATAAAAACAGAAACATATTAAAAAGACTTATTGATGTTGTCTGTTTTCTTGGTCAGCATGAATTAGGCTTCAGAGGTCATGACGAAACAACTACATCTGCAAATAGAGGAAACTTTTAAGACCTAGTTTCTTTCATAGCCAAGTACGACATTTGTTTAAAAAATCACTTTGAACAGTCTAAAGTTTTTTGCGGGACATCAAATCGCATTCAGAATGACTTAATTTCAGCCGCTGCCACTATTATTTTGAACAGAATTAAATCGGAAATTAAACAGACTTGTTTCATTGCTATTGTTCTAGATTAAACAACCGATGTAACTAATTTTAGTCAATCATCTATAGTAATACGCTACGTAAAAATGGATGGGAGTGTACAAGAAAAGGCTTTAAAAATGTGACAGAAGATCGTACCGCAAACGCTCTATATGAAATTGTGCTTAATATTATGAAAGATATTGAGGAGACTGATAATAAATTAATTGCCCAAAGCTATGATGGGGCCGCTGTTATGGCCGAACATTTAGGAGGTCTTCAACCTAAAGTGCAAGAAACGTTCTCCAGTGCTTTATTTGTACACTGTTTTGCTCATAAATTAAATTTAATTTTATCCCAATCTGTAAATCATATTAAAGAATGTAAAGTGTTTTTTGCTACCCTAAGTGGAATGGCTGCTTTTTTTTCCAAATCTACGAAGCGCACACAAGCCTTAGACTCAATTGTTAAAAAACGTTTACCCAAACTAGCTGCAACACGATGGAACTACAACGGCAGGCTTGTGTTAACTATATTTGAACACCGTGAATCGTTGATTGAACTTTTTGAAAATATGATGGAAAATAGCAAAAATTGGGACGCAGAAATAATAAATAGTTCTAGAGGATTTTTGGATGATTTGAAAAGAGACTTTAATTTAAATTTTTTACTTAATATATTTTCGGAATATTTCCGTTTTCAGATAATGTATTTAACATATTGCAATGTAAAACAAATGACATTGGTTTTTGCCTGAAAAAAATTAGTGAATTTAAATCCAATATAATTCAAAAAAGGAACGAATTTGATAAGTTCTGGGAAAAAACAATTATAATTAGGAGAAGTGGAGCCACGAAGAAAGCTTCTGTGCACTGATAATGTGGGAGACCTTCAAACTTCTTATCGCCGCCTTTTCTACGAAATCATAGATCAAATTCAGCAGCAAATTAACTGCAGATTTGATCATTTCAGTGACCTGAAATTTCTTGAATTGTGTAATTTTGAATGATTTAAAGGGATATCTTTCCCAGAAGATTAATTCAAATCATTATTCCACCACTATGGACATTATTTTGACAAAGCCTTATTACGATCAGAACTTAGTCATTTATGAAACCGATGTTATTGACACAAAAACTAACGCGAGTGAACTTTTAACTTTCTTAAAACAATCAAATTGAAAAATGCATATTCTGAAGTGTTCAAATTATGTGAATTAGTATTAACAATTCCTGCTACTAGTGCATCTGTAGAACGAAATTTTTCTACATTGAAACGTATCAAGAGTTTTGTTAGGAATTCAACAGGACAGGAAAGACTTTCTCAAATTTCAATTTTGTCAGTTGAAAATAACCTCGTCCAGGAAATGTCCCAGAATCCACAGTTTTATGACGACATTATTAACGAATTTGCCAAAAACGACAGAAGAATTGAGTTACACTACAAATAGGTAAGTTGCTGAGAATTTCTTCCCTTATTTAAAATGTCACCGCACGCCCCTGCTGTAACTGTAAAGCGATGAAACCGGGTACAGAGAAGAAAACGGACAAATGTGAAGCCAGATAAGTGCTCTTTATGTAAGTAAGTAAGTACAATCTTTATTTGCAATAAGAAAAAACAGTACAAATAGTGTCAGCAGGTATGTGCCTGTAGAAAACAACAAATAAGCCATATGCAAAATAAGGACAACACTGGTCATGAACAAGCATACATAAAAAACATAAAAATTACATATCATACCTGACCTCACTTAATATGACCTCATCTGACCTGACCTGACCACATGTCGAGGATAAATAGTATTGGAAAGTGAAAGGGAAATATAATCTATATCAAATGCATTAAAACTATACATGGTGTTACATTTGAAAAAACCTGACGACCTGACCTCACTTGATATGACCTCACCTGCCCTGACCTGACCTGACCACATCTAGAGGATAAATACTATTGAAAACGAAAGGGAAATATAATCTATATCAAATGCATTAAAACTATACATGGTGTTACATTTGAAAAAACCTGATGACCTGACCTCACTTGATATGACCTCACTTGATATGACCTCACCTGCCCTGACCTGACCTGACCTGACCTGACCTGACCTGACCTGACCTGACCTGACCTGACCACATCTAGAGGATAAATACTATTGAAAACGAAAGGGAAATATAATCTATATCAAATGCATTAAAACTATACATGGTGTTACATTTGAAAAAAAACTTATACTGATCTATCTAAGGCCTTCGATTGTCTAAATCACTCTGTTCTGATTGACAGGATGAGGGCTATCGGATTCTCCGAGAGCTTGCTTGGCTTGTTCAGATCTTACCTGGATGGAAGGATGCAATTTGTTGAGGTTGGGGGCTTCAAATCTAACACCTATCACGTAACTTCGGGAGTGCCGCAGGGTTCCATACTCGGTCCATTACTGTTTAATATATTTATCGACCCAGTTAAACATGTTTTACATGTTCCTTTTTTAATGTACGCAGACGATATTAAGATTTTCGCAAATATTTCGAGTGTTGATGACTGTTTGCGGCTCCAGAACTGTCTTTAGATCCTTGATGAATGGTGCTGTCGGAGTGGTCTTTCTATGAATGTTTCCAAGTGTTGTGTGATGTCCTTTACTCGAAACAAGCACGCAATCACCTTCGGGTACAATATAAGAGGGCTTCCACTTGACCGCCCCGGGACAGTTAAGGACCTTGGAATTGTTTTTGATGGTACTCTATCTTTTAAACCACACTATGAGCAGACTGTCAGTTCTGCTTACAAAACTCTAGGGTTTCTGATAAGAAGCAGCAAAAATTTTTCCCAGACTGACACCCACCTCCTACTCTTTGGCTGTTTGGTTAGGTCCCGCCTTGAATATGGCTCAGTTGTGTGGGCTCCTACTTATGAGATACATGTGGCAAGCCTGGAATCAGTGCAAAGGAAATTTCTAAAATTTCTTAGCTTTCGTGAGGATGGTCGATATCCGTCAATTGGTTTTCCTCAGGAAAGTTTACTTCTTCGCTTTAGTCTGCAGAGTCTGTCGATGCGCAGGCAGTGCAGTTTCATTATATTTTTATATAAACTGGTTAATTCTGTATTCGACTGCCCTAGTCTGCTTCAGCAACTTAATTTCAATGTGCCTCGCATTGCAGCACGTTTTCCAGGCACATTTTATCTCCCGACTGCTCGTACACAATTGCTGCGATCGTCTCCAATTTACCAGATGTGCAATGATTACTCTGTACTGCAAGACCGCCTAGATATCTTCTCATGTAACATATCAGAGATACAAATGTTTTCAAAGCGATCTAATTTGTGACTCTTTTTTTGTATTGTTAGCTTAATTATTGTTAGTTATTATGTTTTGTGTATCCATCCTTAATTTGGCTTTTAAGCTGTTGGATGGTGTATGAATAAATAAATAAATAAATAAATAAATAAATAACCTGACTTGACCTGACCTCACTTGATATGACCTGACCTGTGACCGCATCCAACGTGTCGCAGTTGAAAATAAGGAGTGGGAGAATTAGATATTATCTTGTCAGTTCAGGCGAGGTCAGGTCTCTTTAGAATGACGTAATAAAACGGCACGAAACAAAACTTACGGCGGTGAAGCACTCTTACTATAAATTCAGTTTCTTTGTTGCCAACTACGAAAAACGTCAAATGTTTAGTGTGTGCTCACAATAATTTGTACACTATAATTTTCAGTTTTTAATATTTACTGTGCTTTTTTTTTCAGGAAGGAAACATGAATAAAAAGATTGGTAGCATGCTGAACATGACTGTCACGGCTCTCTATTCAGAGTATGATTGTTTTAGGTTGGCAGGTGTAGTTAATACAGATCGAGCAGTTAAAATGATCAATTCTGAGAGTAATGTACATGTAATATCCACATAGTAATAACTGATGTGGACAAATGTTATTTTTTTAACTCTAGATCAGATTTTTATTATTTATCACTATTCACTATGTCAGTACACTTTTCCAAGAAACCCACGCATCACCAAATACAAACTAAAAGTAAAAGTGAACTTTTGGCCAAACACAAACTTTTTTTACTTTAACGTTGGTCTATTTCCGCGAGTATGGCCAATCACCGACGCCAGAGCAGTTTCACCTTACGATCCTGGAAATTTTGCCAAACGCCTGCCTTTCTGTAAGGAGGGTAGGGACCTTCAACGTGCCCAACATCGCATGGACACCAGAGCAACAGCTCTACGCCCTCTCCGAAGAGCGGAACATGCAGACTTTCGACTTGGTTTTTTTTTCTCCTTGGGGCCCGTCCGCGATTGCCATCCCGATAGCACCACAGCCTTTGCCTTATTGTGCATGCCATATGCTTTTTCTACTCTACCCATTCCAAGATCACTGTGCCTTGAACTAGTCTGCACAGCAGCAGGTAGGTCGAGGTTTTATACTGCTCTGTATCCGGCCTAGGCTGTCCGTAGATCAGTAGTCTTTTGCGGTCCAGAGCTTTACATTCGCACAAGATGTGCTAGGCTGATTCCTCCCCTCGCTGCAGAGTGCATGCCAGGTCCCCCTCGAACCGCCCCATTCTGTGCAGGTGTTTCTTGACAGCCATGTGTCCCATCAAGAGTCCTGTTATATTCCTGAGCTATCCTCTGCTAAGATTTAGCTGCTCCACATCTCTCTGTGAACTGGGTTCCCCAATTACTGATTTCCCATGTCTGAGCCCTGAACAGTTTGCCCAGTACGCCTTATGTTGGTTTCTGATCCAGGACTTAATGGATCCCCTGGCAGTGCTCTTCGTCATGCCCAGGACCAGTTCTGGTCCCATAAATGGTTCTGGTCCCATAAATGGTTCTAGTCCCATAAATGGTTCTGGTCTCATAAATGGTTCTGGTCCCATAAATGGTTCTGGTCCCATAAATGGTTCTGGTCGTCCCATAAATGGTTCTGGTCCCATAAATGGTTATGCTAATCCTCTCTTAGCGAGACTGTTCATTGCCTTTGACCCTGAGTGACCCGGCACCCAAGTGAGGGTAACCTCATTCCGGCCAGCTCATCTCGTCTCAGCATTCACTAACCAGCCTGGAGTTTACCTGTGGGCTGCTTAGAGCCTTAAGGGCTGCCTGGCTGTCTGTGGCTATGAAGATCCGCTCGTTGATGTAGCCTCTCCTCTTGTTCTCACTTACGCAGTGAAAGATGGCATACATTTCGGCCTGAAAGACTGTTGTGTGAGCCCCGAGGGAAATACTGTGACACCCTCAGTCCTTCCATGTAAACGCCGGCCCCAGTACCACGCTCTCCGCTGGTTCCGTCTGTGAATAAGACGAGCGCGCCCCATGTAAGGCCCGGCGTCTCCCCGGCAATGCCTTGCGGTCAGGGATTACCACTCTAAATATGCTTTCTGTACCATTCGCGGACTCACGAAGTCTGAGCTCATTTCAAGCATGGGCACCTTCATGATCTCCCGAATCGTGCAGTGGCCCTGCAGCCTGGGTTGGCCTTCTGTCTGTCATTGCAGGCTAGTCTGTACTTCCAGTGCTGTTTGCACATGTTCCTAGATTGATGCCACAACCTTGGTTGATGTTAATTTATTACAGTATGTACTGAAAAAGTACAGGGGGAACCCTGGGAATCGAACCTAGTTACCTTCGATTCAGAGGCACACGTTCTTACCCCTGGACCATTGATGTTGTAAAACTAACTTTCTGGAAGAGACAAGCTGCTATTCAATAAATAAAAAATCGTCCAAATTGGGCAAGGGATTTTAACAAAACTTGACTTCAAACTTTCGGTTAGTTTTTGGTGGTGCATTCATTTCTTGAAGAAGTGTATACATTTGTACATGAGGTTATTTTATTATTATACAAAATATTGTGATAATACCATAATCGACTGTTTAACATAGTCTAGAATGTGAGTTTGTACTGTACATATTTGTATATATCAGTTTATTTACAACAAAATATGTAATAATGAACTAGATTTAATAAACAATCCACCTTTATTAGGGCTGAAAGAATATAAAGTGTTTATTGATTGTATTTTTTTTAACGTTGGTCTATTTCCGCGACTGTGGCCAATCATCGACGCCAGGGACCAGTTTCACCTCACTATCCTGGAAATTTTGCCGAACCTCTGCCTGTTTGTAATGAGTGTAGGGATTTTTAACGTGCCCAACATCGCATGGACACCGAAGCAACAGCTCTATGCCCCCTCTGAAGAGCCCCAATCGGTCGATGTTAATGTTACAGTATGTATTGAAAAAGTGAAAGGAGAACGCTGGGTTCGAACCCGGTAACCTTATTTATTAATTGTTGCTCTTATTTGGTGCAACCTTTCCATACTTAAATATAGATGTAGAGACTATTTCTCTGGCTTCACAAAAGTTTGTTTTCTTCCATGTAACCAGTTTTATTGCATGACAGCATCATCAGACAGGATAAAACTAAAGGTATCAATAATATACACATAATGGTTTTAAGATGTAGAGAGGTGGAGTTTGTTGAAATATTTTAGTCATTAGAATATTGGATTGTTTATCGAGTCATACGTATGGAGTATAATAATCCATGGGGCAGAAAGCTGGACTTTTAATAAGCAGGACACAGGGGGAATAGAAGCTTTTGAAATGCGGACATGGAGGAAAACAAATATTTTCTACAGTATCACACACTGAAAATAAATTATAACGGTATTGGTGATATGTAGTTTTTTTTCTCCTAGCAAAGGTGAATGCTTTTTATTGGTTGGTGCGTCCCCGATCTGACACCAACCTGCACTGTGGTGACTCCTGTTCCCTCTAGGTCTAGACTACCCCCCAAACAAGCTCTTGACACCTAGAGACATGGTGGAAATCACTCTCTAGTATTGTTTCACCATGCCCCTAAGCCTTGTTCTCAAAACATCTACATCCTGTTTTTCCCCTCCTCTGAATTCATTATTTTTACGATCCCCTCTCCACATCCGTTCACTTTGCAGCATATGATCCACTTTATCTGCTGTTAAATCTCTGCCAATCTCTATACATTTATTCTCTTATTTACGACCATCTTGCGCACTCATAGACCTAGCATATCTCTATCACCATAATACGTACAGTCTTCTATCGAGTATTTTCATTTTACTTGGGTGAGACCTGAAACGCCCATGACCTGACAGAAATTGGGTAAAATAATAACCCACCCACCTCATGTGGAATGAGCTTCTTTGTTCACTGGGATGTTGCCTTTACAACATTGTTTCGGCTCTTGCCTTCTTTTCTTCTTCTCTTATATTTTCTTGTCCTTCATAAGTTACATCTCTTGCCAATAAGCGTATGGGGACCGTTCCTGCAATCACCTGTATTGCTTTAGATGCCACTGTTCTATATGTACTTGCTATTCTGATGGTTACCTTCCTCTCCGTCCCCTCAACATTTTCTACACCTTGTCTTTGACGACACGGCCTTCCATGCGGGTGCACCATACAGTATGGTTGAGTTTACCATACTACTCAGCACTCTCCTTGGTTTTGGTCCACCGATATCTGGAATCAGACGCCATAGTGTTGCGACTACCATATTTGCTTTTGCCACTACTCTTTCTATGTGCACACCCATGTTCATGTTATATCCTAATTGTATGCTGAGGTCGTTCAGGCTTGTCTACTATTTTCAGCAGATGTGGCTCAACTTGCCTTTTAGTACTTCGTATGTGCCTCTCCATGGTGCTGTATTGAGAGCATTTTTTACGTCTAATGTTACCGTAGCCACAAACACGTTTTTATTGCCTTCTTTCCTTGCCACGCCCTGTACCTTCTTTACAGCATCCAACATCGAGCTCCCCTTGCGGAAGCCAAATTGGTTGTCTGCTAACCCTCCTCTTCTCCCGATTTCATTTATAAGTGTGTTATTTATTACATATTCATATAATTTGGCTATTCCGTCTACCAGCTATATGACCAGCTATATGACTATATGACTGCTTTCCTCCTGTTTTCTGTGGCTTCTTCAATAACACAAATCCAGCAGTCTTCCATTCTGAAGGAAAACTTCCCATCATTGATTAGTTTATTTATCACAACTTGTAATATCTCCGGTTTCTGTTCTGCTACTGCCTTAACAACCTCGATCGGTATACCATCCGCACCCGCAGCTTCACCAGATTTCAGCATTCGGCCTGTTTCTTTTATTTCCTCATCTGTACAAGGTGGACAATCCTCCGATTTGATTTCCACTTTTGGCCATTCTTTGACTTCATGTTTAGGGAACAATTCCTGCGCTATCTTAATTTGTTCATCGTCACTTATTGTCATTGGTGTTCTTGTACCAATTTTACATGTGACAATCTTGTACCCTAGTCCCCAAATATCTATTTCTCTACAGAGAGAGTCTCAGGTATATCTAGGTAATAACAGACCAAGGATGCCACTGTAGGAGTAAGTAATTAAGATTAAAAAAAAACAGACTTGTCAATTATTGGATGTTAGTTTAACACAATTTTGCGTTTTTAGAGGATCTGTAATAAGGATAGGATTCACTGAAATAAAACTTTACATTTAAAAATTAACAATATGCTTATTTATCCAACCCTTCTTGGATTGTACTGTACCAAATAGCGGACACAAAAATAGGTATGGCAACGTAGCTTATTAACTTAAAAATTTGTCAGTATCTACCAAATGCTTTAGACATATTCTAAACAGGAAACTTATACTTGATAAAATTTTAAAAAGTCATTAAAAAGTTATCAGAGCACCACAATAAATAAAGAGGGCAGTTTATTTTAGTGAATTTTCTTTAAAAAAAAATTCACTAATGAGGAGATCCCGACTTTTGAATTTTGAAAAAATTTATTCAAATGAGCGCTAATTAGGCCCCTCAGAATACATATCCGGGGTCAGTTTCAATTTTTATATGTTTATATATATATATATATATATATATATATATATATATATATATATATATATATATATATATATATATATATGTATGTATGTATGTATCACACCGATAACTCAAAAAATAATGGGCTGTTTTGATTAAATTTGGTGAATAAATTCCTTTTGCAAATGGCTTGGACAAGTTCGTTAGCCAGGAAAATCTGCCCAGGTTTTCCCGGAAAATTTTGTGTTTTCTTTCGAAAAAAATTTATATCTCCGGAATTAACAAAGTAAGGGCAACCAAATTTGGTACGCGTGTTTATATTCTTATGGGTAAGTTACCTACCAAAATTTAGCTATGTAGGTCAAAAGACAAAAAAGTAATAGGCATTTAAAGAAAAATAAATTGGGGTTTTCCTCAAAACGTCAAAGTTGCGATTTAAAACGTCAAAATCGGCAACATTTAGGCAAATAACTTGAATCTAATACGGGCTATGGAAATCAAATGTCTCAAGAAGGATGTTTTACAAACCCTGAAGTCTTAGTTTCAACCGTCATTGTCCTTCATTGTACAAAATGTTTCTAGAAAATTCATTTCAAATAGACCCTTTCTCTGATGCTTGGCAGTAGTCTTAGCTATAGAGTTTATCGTTTAATGGTATATAATTTTTGTCGAATTTTCGTAAAAAATCAATAAAGCTCAATATATCCGTTATTATACAAGATATGAAAAAAATTTGTATATATTAATTATAGGGTGTCTTGAGCTACATCTTAAAAAAATATTTCTACAATCATAGGTGGCCCATAAGTCGTTGGTGATACAAATTTTCTTTTTTTTTTTAAATCAAATATGCCTTATGTTATTGCATTTTCCATCGAAATATAATTCATGTTTGTAAGAAAAGAAATTCTGGATGCAGCAAGTGCGTTATGGTAGCGAATTTTGATCAAATGCTTCATATCTGAATAGCCCAATTTGCTATTAACCTATAAGGTTGACCAAGAAACGAGTTTTTCCGGAACACTTTAGGAGATTTTTGTGCATTTTCACACAATAAAGTTATTTTTATGAAACATGGCACATTGTTTTTACTATATAGGTTATACTGGTAACCAAAATTGATGCCTGCTTTCTTAAAAAGAAAACACACATTTGCAATAAAAACATTTTAATGAAAATTCACTACCATAACGCACTTGCTGCGTCCAGAGTTTTTATTTTCTTGATATTTAAAGTTACAGCTTAAAGACAATAAATTACAACATAAAACAAAAAAAAGGTAACAATAATTATGGATCGTACAATTTTTAAAACTAAAAACTTTAATTCTTAGATACAATTAATGTTGGTAGGATAACACAAAAGCTATCAATCAAGCACTCGCAATAATTATTATCCTGATATCTTGGATCTTGACAAAATCATGGAAAGTCAGTCTCCTACCTCGGGATCTCTTTTTGCGAAGGCCAAAAAAAACCCTTAACAAATCTTTTGTTAATACGTACATCACCTCTGACTGCTGCTTGGGTCCTAATCAGACTCGATACGATAATATCTCAATGTAAACAATACATCCAAATCTTAATTAACTCCATAATTCTTAACCAGTTTCCAGAACAATTCCCGAAAAGGGAAGTATTTCCACAAGGTATTCCTTAAAGGTAAGTCCTCGTTAATTAAATAAATCAATAGCTGCTATTCACGATCATAGGTAATTGTTTTATTCTTACCTTAGATATCTATTAAGAGACATCGCTGCGGTGCGCACATGACACCGAGAATGATTAAACAAGGCAACATCTGCACTGTCTCACGATCGAATGATATCCCGTGCGTCTTACTCTGGCCGCTACATCTGCGGCGTACTTGACGTCCCGGTTTCGCGTAAAGCTTTCCTCATTACTTAGAGAGAGAGAGAGATATGTTTATGGGGTATGTTTATGCTCTGTTTTAACATTTCATCATCTTATGGCGTCACACTTTACCGCCTCACGCAATATTTCGAATTCAGTTAATACAATTTATCCTTACGGGTATAAAGAGCCTTGTTGTGATCTGCTACGTTTTAGGATTTTTTTAACAAGTAATGATTAACGTAATTAGACCAGATGTTAATATAATTTCGATAATTAAAATCAATTGTAAAAGGCCAGCGTTACATGGGGACATAGGAAGTCATGGATGCGACGACTATAGGCGACATCGCCTTAGACAGTTTTTGTTCAGTCAAACTGATGGGCTTGTGTACATTTTCTTTTAAGTTACTGGGAAATGATAGGTACAAATAAAACTAAATACTTTAGGTTTTTTAAAATTTACTAAAGACTCCATATTTGTCACATAAGTACCTACACCTTTATAATACTAAAATGAATACTTACATTAAGTGCATTCAGTTATTTTCACCATAGTCATGTCATTGTGATTATTAATTATTATTAATATTAACTAATAATAAAGTTATTAAGCAAACTGTACTTAATAACGGAATACAATGGGATAAAATAAAGGAAGCTCTCATTTCATTATCTACAATGCAGGCAAGAAAAACAAAGAAAAACCTCCATTCACAAAGTAGGTAAATGAATTATAATTCATTTACCTATTATATTATAATTCATTTACCTATTTTGTGAATGAAGGTTTTTCTTTGTTTTTCTTTTATGTTGCAGGTGGTGAGATTTACATCTCAGTAGCCACAAAATTTGTAAACTAACGCCCTTATATAAACTGAGCTACGATCGGCCTGTATTATGTATCTTTTTTTTAAATTAATTATACCTATCAAATGATGAACATTTGATGTTTCCACACATTTTCCTGTAAGTAATACCATCAACGTTTGAGGTCTGCAAAAAGATCTCAACTGTGAAACATATTTTTTCACGCCGAAACTGCCGATGCTTCGGCGTAAGTTAGTTAATTAAGAAACGCTGAAAAATACCTGTCAATATTAGCTTCAAATATATTTGAATTTGCTTTATTTTTTAATAATTACCAGTGATTCAATCTATATAAGCAGCTCAACAGTGGAAACAGGGTATGTAAAATGAATAATAATACATTAAAGATTAGGTTTATCAGTGTTATGAAGGTAATAGTTTGCAAACAATTGAGAGAT
The DNA here is from genome assembly GCA_964006375.1 of Tillus elongatus. NCBI lineage: Eukaryota > Metazoa > Arthropoda > Insecta > Coleoptera > Cleridae > Tillus > Tillus elongatus. Next base: position 148,339,570 of record OZ023264.1, on the reverse strand, counting down.
TTATTTTCAGCTAATTATCTGGACAGGCATGTTTATATGATGTTGCTATTATTATTGAATTGGTTATTTCGAAAACGCTACAACTCCAGAAAGGTTAATTTTACAGGAGAGCAAAAAAACGTTTCATTTCTGATATTAACATCGGGATATCAATTTATTTTCCAAAAAAAGTCTCAAATATATAATAAACACGCTTAAGTTTCGATAACAAAAAGAGCATAAGAAAATCAGATGGCCTATAATTTGAATTTCGCGCGTAATTTAGTCCTTTCCTATATCCATCGTATAGATCTTAGAATATAAAACAACAGGAAGGTGCATTTCCGTATCCACTACAGAAGGACGTCCGACGTGCCGCCCATCTTTAACCTCCTATGTGGTGATTCATTTTTGGCGGTTGTGTTGGTCAGTGAATATCTTACATTTGCGTTTGTTGGGAAATTAGTGTAAAACAGTGCTAATAATAATTAGTGTTATTTGTCTTGTATAATAGGTAATTATTTTGTTAATTTAATTTTCGACAACGAATAAGTCATTGTAACTGTCATATTATGACAGTTGCAACACCTTTTTAGGTTCCAACTATGTTTTATAATGCTTATGCCTGTTGTTTTATATTCTAAGGTATAGACAGCATAAAGCTAGGTCCAGACACTCGCGTATTGCGAAATCGCAGCGAAACCTATGCCCATTGGTTTATCCTAAATGTGTGTTTTGTTTCTTTAATGTCGGCCTATTTCCGCGACTATGGCCAATCACCGACGATAGGGAGCAGTTTCACCTTACTATCCTGGAAATGTTGTCGAACCCCCTGTCTTTCTGTAATGAGGGTAGGGATCTTTAACATGCCCAACATCGCACGTACACGGGACCGACGGCTTTACGCCCCCTCCGAAGGGCGGAACGTGCAGACATTCAACTTGCTCAAATACAATGCCAGAACCTCGGCTGATGTTAATGTTACAATTTGTATTGAAAAAGTGAAAGGAGTACCCTGGGATCTAACCCAGTACCCTTCGGTTCAGAGGCACACGTTCTTACCCCTGATCCACCGAGGTTCTATCTTAAATAATATGGTAATATTAGAACATTGTGAGATGTTCGACAGGGTCGCCTTCTCGGTGCGGAACCAGGTAGTATGCTGTCACGATAGCTCCAAATAACACAAAAGGTTATAAAATAGAGACTGTGTACAACGAACTAACAATTTTTTAAATTGTCAGCTCTGGTCTATTTCTTCCTTAATATAGGGACAATGTATGCAAGGCTAGATGTATTATCACCATAATTAGAACCGCAGGCCGGTTTCCCTCTAATTAGAGCTCGACCGTATGGTATACTAATTACAACAAGAGCACACCTATAAATAATACGGCTATGGTAGCCAGCCTCCTAGGACATTGTGAGATGTAAGACATGGTCGCCATCTCGGTGCGGAACGAGGTAGTATACTGTCACGACAGCTCCAAATAACACAAAATGTTATAAAATAGAGACTGTGTACAACAAACTAACAATTTTGTAAATTGTGAGCCCTGGTCCATTTCTTCCCTAATATAGGAACAATGTATGTAAGGAACAATGTATGTCCCTATAGTAAAGGAGAAATGAGCCAGAGCTAACAATTTACAAAATTGTTAGTTCGTTGTATATAGTCTTTATTTTATAATATTTTGTGTTATTTAGAGCTGTCGTGACAGCATACTACCTGGTTCCCGCAACCTTGTCGTACATCTTACGATGTTCTGGGAGGCTGGCTACCATAGCCGAAATACTTTATAGGTGTGCTCTCGCTGTAATCTGTATACTGTACTGACGAGATCTAAATTAGAGCCAAACCGGACTGCGGTTCTAATTATGGTGATAATACATCTAGTCTTACATGGTAATATTATTTAAAATTGACCAATATGAATTAGTTTTGCAATTCGCGAGTGTATGAATAATAGTACGATATTGTCACTGCGAACACTTTGGAATGACATTTCTAGAATATACCAGAAGTGGCAGGTGTAGAATAGTGTAGAACGTCTAGAATCTCTATAGACAGTATAAATAGACGAGCGGTGCGCAGAGTAAGTTAGTTCAGTATTGAATAAGGTGGTGTAGAAAAGTGATCATAGAGTATTAAGCGAGTCAACAGTAAGTGTTGGTGTATAAGAAGCGATCATAGAAGGCGATAGTGAAATATAGTTCTATGGACATTTAATAATAGAGAACAGAAATATTTTAGTTGACACTGGTGTTGGAAAATAGTTGGTAATAATAAATTAGTAGCTTGGAAAGCTGTGTTTTGTTAATCAACAAATCCAGAACCCCGTAGAATGTAACAATATTATTTAAAATAAGCTACTAAGAATACGTTTCGCGAGCGAATTGCGAAACTAATTCCTATTGGTCCATTTTAAATAGTATTACGAAATTATTTAAAATAAAGCAATTGGGACAAGTTTCGCTGCGATTTTGCAATTCGCGAGTGTATGAAATTAGCTTTAGTATGCTGTAGTATATATTTGGAGAGCAACCTGCGTATTCAAACCAACAAAACAGTTCGTCCCTTGATTTTTGGGTTCTGAATAGTGGCGTGCGGCCCATGGAAGCAAGGGAATCATTGCTTCCCTTAAAATAACGACTACATACCTAAACCGCATTATTTAAAATCGCTTTTGTATTTTAAATATTAAATTTCAAATTCTGAAACTAATTTAATTATTAATTTTTTTATTTCGCAAGCTCACACACAATTATTTATTATGCATCATACTGTATTTGTATATACGCTCCTAGCAATGACGTCGTCCCAGTAAATGCGACCGCATGCGGACAGCATGAACCTCATCTGATACTATGAGTGGATGCAATGACTTCAGTTAAATACACGTAGTCAGCAGGCAACTTTCTAAAAGGAACTCCGGCTCGGCGCGATGTACGCGTGTTTTTAGAACGTGTTGTACTACGAAGACCCGATGCGAGTACACCGTGAATGTGCCTGATTATTTCGTAGATATAAGCAGTCTACTAAGTTAAATACATTGGCATTTTATAATTATTAATATGGCTGCAAGTAGATCAGCTTTTAACAGCGGTGACGGTGGAAGTGGGGATTTACAAACTTTACAAACAAGTGGTAATAATAACTGTAATTGTATTGTGTGTTTTTTGATAACTAAATGATTTTCAGCTTTACAGTTTGCTGAAAAACTTGCTGTTATTAATAAAGGTAGGCCGAAACCTACTCTAAAAAACTTAAATGCAAGAATTAAAACATGTACCTATTCGACATTTCAACGCGGAAAAAACTTATAAATATGAATGGTTAACGGGTTGTGAAAACAGGAATAAACTGTTTTGTTGGTCTTGTAGTCTTAAATACGAAATTTGTTTAAAAAAGCACTTGGAATAGCCTAACGTTTTTTTCAGGACATAAAATCGCATTCAGAATGACTTAATTTCGGCTGCTGCCACTATTATTTTGAACATAATTAAATCTGAAATTAAACAGATTCGTTTAATTGCTATTGTTCTAGATGAAACAACCGATGTAACTAGTTTAAGCAAACTATCTGTAGTAATACGCTACGTAAAAATGGATGGGAGTGTACAAGAAAGATTTTTAGGCTTTAAAAATGTGACAGAAGGTCGTACCGCAAACGCTCTATATAAAATTCTGCTTAATATTATGAAAGATATTGAGGAGGCTGATAATAAATTAAATGCCCAAAGCTATGATGGGGCTGCTGTTATGGCCGGACATTTAGGAGGTCTTCAAGCTAAATTGCGGGAAACGTTCTCCATTGCTCTATTTGTACACTGTTGTGCTCATAAATTAAATTTAATTTTATCCCAATCTGTAAATCATATTAAAGAATGTAAAGTGTTAAATGGCTGCTTTTTTTCCAAATCTACGAAGCGTACACAAGCCTTAGACTCAATTGTTAAAAAACGTTTACCCAAAGTAGCTGCAACCCGATGGAACTACAACGGCACACTTGTGTTAACTATATTTGAACACCGTGAATCGTTAATTTAACTTTTTGAAAACATAATGGAAAATAGCAAAAATTGGGACGCAGAAACAATAAATAGTTCTAGAGGATTTTTAGATGGTTTGAAAGGAGACTTTAATTTTAATTTTTTACTTAATATATTTTCGGAAATATTTCCGTTTTCAGATAATGTATTTAACATATTGCAATGTAAAATAAATTACATTGATTTTTGCCTGAAAAAAAAATAGTGAATTTAAATCCATTATAATTCAAAAAAGGAATGAATTTGATAAGTTCTGGGAAAAAACAATTGAATTAGGAGAAGTGAAGCCACGAAGAAAGGGTGTGCGCACTGATAATGTGGGAGACCTTCAAACTTCTTAGCGCCGACTTTTCTACGAAATTATAGATCAAATTCAGCAGCAAATTAACTGCAGATTTTATCATCTCAGTGACCTGAAATTTCTTGAATTGTGTAATTTTGGAGGATTTAAAGGGATACTTTTCCCAGAAGATTCATTCAAATCATTATTTCACCACTAAGGACATTATTTTGACAAAGCCTTATTACGATCAGACCTTACAGTCATTTATGAACCCGATGTTATTGACACAAAAACTAACGCGAGTGAACGTTCAACTTTCTTAAAACAATCAAAATTGGAAAATTCATATTCTGAAGTGTTCAAATTATGTGAATTAGTATTAACAATTCCTGCTACTAGTGCACCTTTCGAACGAAATTTTTCTATATTGAAACGTATCAAGAGTTTTGTTAGAAATTCAACAGGACAGGAAAGACTTTCCCAAATTTCAATTTTGTTAGTTGAAAATAAACTCGTCCAGTAAATGTCCCAGAATCCACAGTTACATGACGACATTATTAACGAATTTTCCAAAAACGACAGAAGAATCGAGTTACACTACAAATAGGTAAGTTTCTAAGAATTGCTTCCCTGGTTCTGAATAGCATTCCAGTAGGCATATGCATTGACAAGTTGCATACCTATACAAGATTATTGAATTAAAGCTACAAGAAAATCATCAACCACACAACGGGGCCCCAGAATCAGAAGACTTATACAGATGCCGTAAATATACCTTATTTATACATATGTATATCGAGGTAGA